>CAKOAT010886264.1:2909-48574 GCA_932364175.1 Eruca vesicaria subsp. sativa
TCGAGTTTTATAAAACGATCTTCGAGTTTTATAAAACGATCTCTCGAGTTTTATAAAACGATCTCTCGAGTTTTATAAAACGATCTCTCGAGTTTTATAAAACGATCTCTCGAGTTTTATAAAACGATCTCTCGAGTTTTATAAAACGATCTCTCGAGTTTTATAAAACGATCTCTCGAGTTTTATAAAACGATCTCTCTAGTTTTATAAAACGATCTCTCGAGTTTTATAAAACGATCTTCGAGTTTTTATAAAACGATCTCTCGAGCTTTATAAAACGATCTCTCGAGTTCTTATAAAACGATCTCTCGAGTTTTATAAAACGATCCAGGAGTTTTATAAAACGATCTCTTGAGTTTTATAAAATGATTCTCGAGATTCATAAAACTGTTGCGTTTACGCGTTTGCGGGGAATTTTGGCTATTGATTCCGTCGTACCGATTTTGACCCCAACACCCTAGCTCCATGTGGATTCGATCCCTAAGTACTACAGTTAAAACCTCTTATTTGAGAGAGTAATTCACTTCTTAGGGTAATTTGAGTGATATCCAATTTGGCGCCATTGCCGGGGAGCTTTGATAGTCTTTAGATTTAGTTTTTCAATTCTAGGTTTGTCTTTTTGTTTTCTCTATCATCTTCTGACAAAATTTTTTCTTGATATCTTTTCAGGTGCATGCATAGCATAACTAGAAGCAACAAGGAAAAACGGCTCTTAATCTCAGAAGATTCTGCTAGTTTGGAACGCTCAATCCACAAAGACCAACGTTCCACATCGATCAACGCTACCTTACTTTCGTCGACCGATTCTCGTCAAACCTCAACCGATCTCGCTGCATCATCGATCGACACAGATCACTCTTCGTCGACCGATTCTGATCACTTGACATCGACCGATACCGATCAGCATACATCGATCGATTCTCAGCCGCAAGACATGGTTTCGCCTTTGATTCTAACCGCACACGAAAATGGAAACCTGTATGACCAAGAGGGTCACCTGCGTAATGCAACAGGTCAGAAACTGGATACTCAGGGTAACATTATTCCTGAACCCGATACTGAAAAAGATACTTGACCTAAGACCTTGGCAAACTACAACCGTCCAGATCAGTACTACAATTCGTCTCCCAGACGTCCAGAGGGAGAATTTCGAGTTGAAACCCCAGTACTACGCGCTTGTGGCACATGTACCCTACTGCGGGACGCCGCATGATCATCCTATGGACCATCTCGAGAGGTTCGAGGATCTCATTGCTGCTATTAGAGTTAAAGGAGTCCCTGAGGACTACTTATTGTGTAAGCTCTTCTAGTTCTCGCTTGCTGGAGAGGCTGCACATTGGCTCAAGCAGTTACCACCAGGATCTCTTACGTCCTGGGCTGATATCAAGAAGGCGTTTCTGCACAATTTCTTTGATGATGAACAAGCAGAAGAACTAAGGAGCAGAATTGCTACTTTCAGACAGAAGCCTGGAGAGTCTTTTAAGGATTCTTGGCAGAGATTTAAGTTCTTCCAGCGCGATTGTCCACACCATGGGTTTAATGAAGTACAACTACTAAGTACTTTCTTTAGAGGAATCACTTTGAAGTATCAGAGTGCTCTGGATACAGCCAGCAATGGAAGCTACAACACTAGGAATCTTGAGGAAGCTGTGAGGCTTATTGAGAACTTAGCAAACAGCAGCAGTATCAAGAACACTGATTCTGAAAGGAAGAAATCGGTAGCCTTCCTTGGGAAAGAACATCTAGATGAAGTCAAATCTCAGATGGAGAATATCAATCAGCTACTTATGAGGCAGGTTTTCTCAGCAGAAGGTGTAGATGATGAGGATTCAGATTTAGCAGATGTGATCTACATTGGAGGAACTGGATTTCAGAGGCCTGCGAACCAGTTTGGAAACAAAAACATCAACCAGAATCCACAGTTGCATAAACCCTACAGCAACTACGGAAACAACAAGATCAAGATAGACTCAGAAATTCTTTCTACCAGAACCCACCACCATAGACTCAGGAGAGCAAGATCGAAGCTATGCTTGATCAGTTTCTTCAAGGACAGCAAATGCTGACAGTGGAGTTCAATGGGAAATTAGATACTGTCTACAAGGAGTTGGACACTAAAATTAGATCTTTGAGCATTCAGGTCAGGAAGCTTGAGACTCAGGTTGTTCAGATTGAAGAGGCTGTTAGGAGGCAAGAAGGGGATGAACCTATGAGACACCACGTCAATGCCATACTGGATGATAATTTCTGGCAAGAAATTTGTCATATTAAGATGGGAAAGGACGAGCCTAAGGAGAAAGTTTATCGTGATCTCAAAGTTTCATTCTTGAATCGATCGATGGATTTGCATCTATATCGATCGACCGAGTTCGAGAGATATCGATCGACAGGTTACAATTAAGATCGATCGACACCTACTGAATCGTATGAAGCATGCAATGCCATCCGGATCATGACCCACGTGGAGTTTGCATAGAAACACCCGCATCCACCCATCCCTTCCTACTTCACTGTCGATCGACAAACAGAGCTTGTCAACGCTTGATACGATCCCACTCCAATTGATCGATCCGACACTTTCACATGTCGAGTGCCGATGCAGACATCGATCAACCCACCCAACCCTACACCAGAACCTATGGAAATTGATAGAACCACTACTAAGAAGACTCTGAGGAGAAGGAAAGAAAAGGTTCCTAAGCATCTCAAGAGAGAACCAACTGATAAGGAGATAGATGGTTTCACTAAGAGAGTTCTCAGAATCTCACTAGAGAAATCTTTTGATGAGGTTTATTATACAACAGACTGTGGATGTTCTTCAGAGAGACTAGGAAAAATGAAGAAGACATTAGGAGAAAGTTTCACCATGTTAAGGAAAAGATGAGACAGAAAACTACATTGAAGAAGAAGAGTGATCCTCGGAAGTTCGCCATACCATGTTCTGTTAAGGGTATTGAGTTTCCACATGCCCTACGTGACACATGATCATCAGTCAGCATCTTACCTAAAGTCATGGCAGACAGTTTGGGTTTGAAGGTAGAACCTTCAAAAGGAATCATTCACTTTTGTAGACTGTTCCGAGAGGAATTCAGGAGGTATAATCAGGGAACTGGAGGTGCAGATTGGTAATGGACTAGTTCCTGTGGATTTTTATGTCCTAGATATCAAGTTAAACTGGAATTCTTTACTTCTCCTGGGAGAACTTTTATGGCCACAGTTGAAGCAGTTTTTGACATGAACACCAACAGGTTTTTGTCTTACTTTGATTGATCCATATGTTTTTTATGACCCAGTTCGTGTTTTTAAGAAATAGGTACATTCATTGGAGACTCGAAAGGCTACATTAATTTCAGCTTGCGAATGTGAAGCTGAGTACGAAACTGACTATTCCGGATCGATCGGCACTCTGTCATCGTCATCGATCGATTCCATTCACCAGCCAGCGACTGTTTCCGTATACGAAGCATCTATCGACAGCCAGTCTAAACATGGATCCCTGCCAAATCATTGTTACCCGAGTTTTACCTTACAAGCTGCAAGCAACAAGCAAGATGATTACTCTATACGCAGTTGGGCAGAGAGTGGTTTCCATGAGAGCTTTGCCATAGATACATCATTCATATCAGATTCAGAATATCACAAAGAAGCACATGATGAGGATTATGATGAGGAGTATGCCAGAGAAATTCATGCCATTCTAACAGAAGAGAGACTCCTACAACCCATCAAAAAGACAAAGCACACAACATCGATCGACACGGTTCAACCTGAATCGATCGACATTAAGCCAAAGCCACCAAATAGGATTCAACAATCGATCGATCAACACCCATCAACATCGATCGATCACAACCCACTGACCTCAGGAGATTTGCAAACCTTCCAAATTTTCCTAGGGTATCCAATGGGTATAAAATAAGACTTGCATCCATGAAGACGATTCACAGAATAGAAGTAGTCAAGATGCAAGCACCTACTACCTTTGGGAGACACATCAAGAGAGGCTAGAGCTACAGAGATAACCATGGCAAAGCAACTAATGAAACAATTGACCAGCCAAAGATCACCACCTCTCGTCAACCATCGATCGACACTACCACTATCAAATCGATCGATTCTAAACCTCCAACTCTTACTTACGCTAAACAATTTTCTGGTTATGATTTTCTAAAACTAGATGAATTTGGTATTATCAGGGATCTAAAAGATAATGCACTAGCTGTGGATGGAAGGATTCTACATGTGTCCAAAGAAGACATAGCAGACATCCTTTAGATGGCAATGGATCAGAAAAAATATTTCAGCAACAACTTGGTGCAATGCAGCAATCGATCGATGGAGAAGCAACATCATCGATCGTCCAGTGCCCTTCTCCAGCGATGGATGCAAGATGGGCCAGAAGTGATGAAGCCACAAGAAGTTTCATGGCTACTTTGTTCAGCATCAACAGAGAAGTTGTGGATACTTGTTTTCCAACAAGTAGCTCCTCTTCCACACCATAGTTCACCAAGTGCAACAGTCAAGCTAAATGACTATAACTAAGCGCTGAGTGGGAGGCAACCCACTATTAGGTAATTTTTCTTTTGGTTTTCTTTTCATTTACTTATTCTTTTTTTTTTTTGTTTTAGAATTTTCGCAGGTTTTTCTAGAAAAAAATTTTAAAAAAAGATCCAAGGAGAATCGAATGACCATCTCGTCGACCAACGCATACCAGTCGATATCGATCGATAGACACTCACCTGCGACGATCAATGCTCCTCTACTCACATCGATTGGTTATTCAGTTCGACCAGGTCCATTTTTCTTCCTTGTTCAGTTCAGTACTTATGATTTCTTTTCTTTTGCCATAACTCCAATTTCTTTACACTGGGACATTGTAATTTAAGTCTGGGGGGAAGTTTACTGATGTTATATTTGCTTTAAGTCTTATAAAATTTTTTTTTCAAAACTATCTTTTTTAAAGCTCAAGAAAAGGGATAATGATCGTTGATTTATACTTGTTATCTAACCATTTTTTCGCACCCTTCTAGACTTTATGATTACAGATAGTACCAAAGAAGCTAAAGTGGATCAACCAATAAGCTATCCACACTTGATTAGATTGTTTGAAGGAACCAAAACTACCTCCAACACTAAACCTCACACAACTGCTTGTCTTGGGGTTTGGTATACATTGGATCGGAATCTTCCTTCAGGTTTAAAAGGTATATGTCTGTAAACTTTTGGTTTCCTTCTCTCCTCTCTTTGGCATCTATAAAAGAAAAGATTGAAATGATTTTCTGAGATGCAGAGGGGTAGGTACATTACCAGTGACCCCATTATTATAATTCAAAGGAGTGATCACACATTGTGGAAGCAAGGGGTAAGTACATTACCAATGACCCCAATATTCGCCTACACTTTGTCAAAATAAAAATCAATAAGGTGAACAAGATGGAAGGCGTTAGTACTTGTCTTAGTTAACTGGCATTGAATTAGAAAAAAATCAGAGAAAAGGGATATAAGGAGAAAAGAAACCAAAATATGACTACCTATTTACTCAGATACTTGCTGGGGAAAGAGTCCAAGTATCCTATGATCGATTCTCCCAACGTAAAGCCTACACTTTTATTTTATGCAAAGAAATGAGGTTAGTTGAGGGGAATGTCAGATAGTATTTGCTAAGTTGTTGGTTAGATGAATCTAGTTGCTAAGCTAGGATATTGCATAATGAACTTCTGTAATTAGAATGTTTTAGATGTGGATTGCAATATTAAAGAGGTTATGATTTCAAAGTTTTTTAATCCGTGAGTCCCTATTGTTTTCAAACCTCTTTCAGAGAGACTACCTGTTTATTTTGCTTGAGGACAAGAAAAAAGGTAAGTATGGGGGAGTTGATATACCATGATTTTGACCTGTTTTTAGTCATAGTATATTAGTGTTTTTACTACTATTTACTACAATATAGAAGCTTTTAAGCATATTTATGAGTTCAAGAGTATTTTGGAAGAAAGTGATGTTTTTGGAGCATTTTGGAGACAAGACGAAGAAGCGCTCGATTCCGACTCGATCACGAGATCGACACAAAGAGACCCGGATCGATCGACATGCATCCTGCATAATCGATCGATTATCAAGACCCAGAAGCCAATTCTAGAGCCTAGTTGACTTGAAGCCCAATCATCACCAAATGATGATTTTACCCCTGACTTTTAACCTAAGTTTATATACTCTGCCAAAGTGTTAGAGGCTAGAAAGAGAGTTTTATTGTATTCTTTTCACAGCAAAGTTTTAGGGTTTATAGTTTGGAGAGAAGACCTTGAGAGAGATTTGAGATTGGAACTCCAGTGTTTTCTACCTATCTATTTATTTATAATATGCAGTTTTATTTATCTACTTGTGTTATGAATTGCTTAGCTATGTCTGAGTAGTTTACTTGTTAGATCTAGGGATTAAATAGGTTAGAGGAATTAGCCCCAACTATAGGATCGCTATATGTGATACTCATTAATAGGATGTATTAATTGCTCATGGTTCTAGAGTAGCTAACTAGAAACATTGAATCCTGGATTATTTAGGTTGGATTAGAGACATTCAAGTGATTCTCAATATTCTGAACACATCCTTATTAAGCTAAGATTTCTTAGAAATGTAATTGACACAATTTTATTTAGAAATCTTTAGTGAGTTAAGGTTAACTCGTGTGCATTGCTTTACCGGATTCATCGATCGTTCTTCCTAACAGAAATCGATCGATGATGAGTTTAGTGTATCGGTCGATTTTCCTATCGATTAATCGATCGACACTTTCAAGTGCGACCATGTCATTAGACTTATTTATTTGAACGTAAGTTTAGATAATTTGTTAAACAAGATAGTTAATGCTCTATAGTATCTCGCAAGCAACTAGATAGCATCCTATAGAATAATAATCTTAAAAACCTGAATAAAAACCCTAAGTCTAGTATTTTTTCCATTTTAGTTTTAAAAATCTTAATTTCCATTCTTGATTAAGTAATTTTCGTGCTTAATTTGAATATTTCTTTTTTGCTTCTTCATTTTTTTACTATTTATACATTCACCTAGAGTTATATTTAACTAGATCTATTAGGTACCCTAGCTCCTTGTGGATTCGATCCCTAAGTACTACAGCTGAACCTCTTAGTTGAGAGAGTAATTCACTCCTTAGGGTAATTTAAATGATATCACATGAGCAGGAATCTGATCTTTAGTGACAAATTCCCAAACTTGATCACCTTCTTTGATGATAACACGACTTCGGCGAGAATCAGAAGCGGCTTTATACTTTGACGACGACGATTCGAGATTGGCAACAACCTTCTGATGGACGTGATGAATGTTGTCACGAAATCATCAGCAACAACATGAAGTCGTGTAAGATCCGGATAAATAGCAAGATCAAGAGGTCCATGAGGTAGAAGACCATAAACGACATGAATCCCGAACTTCTATTGAGAGCATGATTATGAGCGAATTCTGCTTGAGAAATTTTAGAATCCCAAGTTCCAATAGGGTCGCCTACGAGGCAACAAATCAAGTCGAGACTAAGCTGAACGCCAAAAGTGACCTAAGCATCTAGAATCACGATCAGAAATTATAGATGTTGGCAACCCATGAAGTTTATACATTTAGCGAAAGAAAAGTCTAGCTACTTGGACTGCATCGGTTCTACGTTTACAAGGGACCAAGTGCACCATCGATCGACAATGACGAAGATAGAATCAAACCATTTTTGTGTGCGAGGAAGAACCATAACGAAATACATGCTGATGTCGGACCACAGTTGAGTTGGAATAAGAAAGGGGAAGATATAGACCGGCATTTGTGGCATGTCCTTTCGAGGTTAGACAAGTCGTGCAGTGTTCCAGATAGCATTCAATGTCTCGTCATAGTGTTGCCAGAAATACGACTGGGTGAGCAAGTGCAATGTCCTATCTCGACCAATATGGCCCTCATTATGTGTCTCCGCAACAAGTTGAAGCTAAAGGCTACAATCCGGAATGCAAAAACGATCACCACGAAAAAGGAACCATTGTGAAGATTGAAATTACTAGAGAGACTAGCCTCAATGTCAAGAAGAAGTCGACCAAATATATCATCACTCATACATATCAGCAAAAGCAGCAAAGCTTGGTACATAAACGTGAAGAGCAGCCAATACGAAATTTTTCTGGCTCAACGAATTGGCCATGCAATTTGATACGCCCGACGTGTGCTCTATAACAAACGTGAATTGTTGTAGGTATGCTACCCAAGCTGCATGACGAGCTGAAACTTTATCTTGAGTACTCAGATGTTTCAATGCATCGTGGTTGGCAAACAAAACAAACTCTTTACTTAAGACAGCACCAATCCCGAGCTTAAAAGCATCACAATGAAGCTCAAATACTTGAGTAAAATCGGAAAGAGCTAGAATGCGAGCCGAAACTAATTTGGACTTGATAATCTCAAATGCTTCAGAAGCTTCAGGTGTTCAAATAAAAACACCATCTTGACGAATGCAATCAAGTAAAGGTGCCATCAAACTTATAAATTGCGGCACAAACATTTGGTATAGCGAAGCAAGACCATAAAAACTTCTTGTAGCCGAAAGTGTATTTGGAGTAGGCCACGATTTGCTGGCTTCCACCTTTCCCGGGCTGACGGCTAGGCCGTGTGCAGAGACAATGTAGCCGAGAAAGTGAACCTGCGGAGAACCAAACTCACACTTCTTTAGTGTGGCAAAAATCTGGTCCCGATGAAGAACAATAAGCTCTTTATTCAGGTGGTTAAGATGTTCTATCACATACATACTGAAGATTAGAATATCGGCAAAATAAACCACGACGAACTTGCCAATAAAAGGTCTTAGAGATTGATTCATAACCCTCATGAAGGTGCCTGGTGCATTGGACAAGCCAAAAGGCATCACAAGCCATTCGAAAAGTCCACGCGTCTTGAAAGCTGTCTTCCATTCGTGCCCAGGGCAGATTCATATCTGATGATATCCACTACGAGGATCCAGTTTAGAAATAATTCTTGCAGTGCCAATTTAATCCAAAAGATCACCCAGACATGGTATGGGAAATCTATAGCGCACTGTAATCTTATTTATAGCGCGGCTATCGAGACACATTCTCCAAGACCTATATTTCTTTGCTATAAGCAAAGCTGGAACGGCACATGGACTAAGGCTCTCGCGTAAATAACCTTTTACCACGAGATCCTCCAATTGACGTTGCAGCTCCTCATGTTCGCTGGGACTCATACGGTAATGAACTCGACTGGGTAGAACAGCATCAGGAGCCTATCAATGCGGTGTTGGATATCTCTTAGAGGAGGAAGACCGGATGGCAACTTATTAGGGAAGACGTCTTGAAACTCTGCCAACAGACTTTTAAATTCAGCTGGAATTTTTTGTAAAGAGGGTTCAGAAGAAGAGTTTATTAAGATGAGAACATATCCTTCGTTACGCAGATTTCAAAAGGCTTGCATTGAAGGATGAGGACGGGTGCTGATGGTGTACTTTGTTTCTTGGGTAACGAGGGTTGTAGTGTGAAGTTGCGACTGTTGTGATGAAAAGTGTAGGTATTTAGGTATCCATCGTGTTGGACACGATGATAAAATATCCATGGTTGTCCTAAGAGCATATGACAAGCATCCATTGGTGCGACATCACAATGTACTTCGTCTTTGAATGTACCACCAATCGAAAAAGAAATAAGAGCACAACGAGTAATGAGAAGATCTGTTTTCTGATCTAATCATGCTAGCTTATAAGGACACGGATGAAGTTCTGTGGTTAGCTTGAGCTTGTTGACAACGTCTTCGGTAATGATATTCTCGCTACTACCGTAGTTGATAATGAATTTGCACACCTTGCATGCAATAATACATTTTGAATGAAACAGATTGTGCCATTGTGGGTTTTCATCAGTGTGTCGAGGAGCGAGACAAACACGCCGAACCATTAAACACAGGCCATTGTCTGTGACAAGATTCTCTGTTTCCTCAATAGTTTGTCGTACGTGATCGTCATAGACAACCTCTACATCGTTGCCAATTGCATCAAGAAGAGGATAATTGGATTGACAATGACCGTCCGCAAGAGAAACAACGAAGTGAGGACGGTCGTGGTGCTATTTTATCCCTGACAGGAACGATGGCAGTATCCTGTTGCTGTGGAATCGTTTCATCAGTCGGGTTAACATGCTGTGTTTATTGCGTGGCGAACGTGAGGCAGTCCACGAGAAATTGCCTCTAGTTTGTGATTCAGTGGTACGGGCTTGCTGAAACGTTAATGGATTAAACAAGTTGATGGTGTGTTTAATTTGCTGTCGTAGTCCTGCTGTAAAACAGGCCACCAGTTGACGCTCAGAGTCTTCTATATCAACACGATTGAGAAACAAGAAAAAATTCGGTTGAATAATCAGTAACGGGTTCCCTGGCGTATTGTATGGAGATGCTGGAACATAAGGGATATCACTTAAATTACCCTAAGGAGTAAATTACTCTCATCAAAAGAGTTAAAATTGTAGTACTTAGGGATCAAATCCACAGAGAGCAGGGGCACACAATAGACTATAGAAATCAAAGTTAAGCTAGGTAAATAGTTTATAAAACAGTAAATAAAAGCAATGTTAACAAGGTAGTTGTTCGATTGGTTGAGAGATTCAAAACTACAATTCAAGATGCTAATAGCTTATAGATTCATTCTGGCATCCATATCGATCGATATGAAGTCTTTCCCATCGCTCGATATACATTCCTCTTCTCGACAGACTTCTCTCGCGAGGCAGACTGACCACTCTTCAGTAAAACGGGCATAACTTCTGATCTAACCATTGGATTGACCCCAAACCGGTTACATTGGAAACCTAACTCAAAGCTCTATCTTGTGTCAAATGATCCGCTCAATCGCACCATGGGAAGGTCTCCATCGAGATCTAAACATCTGACGCGTCTGCGCAGTCTGCACTTAAAGGCTCCAAAAGACACCAATATCACCATATTTCTCTAGAACGTACCTGAAACTATAAATACTCTAAATATACTCTATATTGTAGTAAATATATGTCAAAACACCTATAAACCTTGGCTAAAATGGGTTAAACTGTGGGAACCGAACTGTGGATTTCGGGAAAACCCTAAGTTTCCAGAGGAACCGGCTATCTGCAGAACCGCACAACGAAGATTAAGAAAACGATAAACTTAGAATTTAAAAGAGAATAACGAAATTGAGAGCAAAGAGGTTCTTATTCCGAATCTGCGTAAGAACTGGTACAAAGAGAGTGGCCGAAAAGCCTAAGAACGAAAAACCCTAACTGAGACGCAGCTCGCTAACAGAAAACAGAAATATTCCAAAATGCTAATTTTGGTGGTGAGAGCTCTGAAAATCGTGTGTCAGCTTCTGTCCTATGCCTCCTCCTTATATACTCCTCCTTAGGCAGTTTTAATCATTCCATTTCGCTCGAAACCGAATATACCGGGAACTTTCCATTTCTGTCGATCCTTCCTTTTCTTCCGCGGAAATCTTCTATTTATCTTTAAACTTGCCTTTTGTCTTCTATCTGCGAGTAAACCGTCAAAACGTTATCATATCTTCGGGTTTGATTTCGTTAATGTCGCAAGATGGGTTTTTATCGTTTTTTAGGACCTTTCGGGCCGTTTTACGATAAAAACCATTTTACGACTTTACGAGATCGTTTCCTGATCCGATGCCATTTTTTACGATTTCCTCGACGTTTTTTATTAAAAACACGTTTTTATGATTTTAACGAAAAATCTTGGATAAATCGTATAGTTTAGGCGATGTTCGGTGTTTTCCTTAACCGTTACCGTTTTATACGATTTCTTCGAGTTCTTTTCGGGAAAGCGGAGTTTTACGGTTTTTGTCGTAGAATTCAGACGATAAGTCGGATCGAGACGAAACGAGAGACATTTCGGCCGTGGTTCAGAATGTGACCGTGTCGAAGGATGTAAGGTTCGAATCGGGGTCGCGGGAGATCCAGGAGATCTCTAGTTCGCCTGCTGGCGAACTAAGCCGGGCCGGCTTAGTTCGCCAGCAGGCGAACTAGCCGAGGAGTTCCTAGTTCGCCTGCGGGAGAACTAAGCCAGCTTGGCTTAGTTCGCCAGCAGGCGAACTAGTTGGTGAGCCTCTAGTTCGCCTGCTGGCGAACTAATCCAGCTTGGCTTAGTTCGCTAGCAGGCGAACTAGTCGCGTTATGCGTTTGTTTCGGTTTTTTGCGGTTTTGTAAAACGATTTCTCGAGTTTTATAAAACCGCTTCTCGAGTTTTATAAAACGATCTTCGAGTTTTATAAAACGGCTTCTCGAGTTTTATAAAACGATCTTCGAGTTAAAAACGATCTTTGAGTTTTATAAAACGGCTTCTCGAGTTTTATAAAACGATCTTCGAGTTTCATAAAACGGCTTCTCGAGTTTTATAAAACGATCTTCGAGTTTTATAAAACGTTTTCTCGAGTTTTATAAAACGATCTTCGAGTTTTATAAAACGGCTTCTCGAGTTTTATAAAACGATCTTTGAGTTTTATAAAACGATCTTCGAGTTTTATAAAACGGCTTCTCGAGTTTTATAAAACGATCTTTGAGTTTTATAAAACGATTTTCGAGTTTTATAAAACGGCTTCTCGAGTTTTATAAAACGATCTTCGAGTTTTATAAAACGATCTTCGAGTTTTATAAAACGGCTTCTCGAGTTTTATAAAATGATCTTTGAGTTTTATATAACGATCTTCGAGTTTCATTAAACGATCTTTGAGTTTTATAAAACGGCTTCTCGAGTTTTATAAAATGATCTGCGAGTTTTATAAAACGGCTTCTCGTTTTATAAAACGACTTCTTGGGTTTTATAAAACTATTCCGTTTATATTTTTGCGGGGAATTTTGGCTATTGATTCCGTCGTACCGATTTTGACCCCAACAGTTAGCCCCCCAGCTCGTAAGAATCGTGGGGTTCTTGCGAGTGGATTGAGCTTGTTTGGCGAGTTTGGTAGAATTAGGCGGAACTTTAATGGCCAAAAATCCAAGGGTGAATAGTAAGATTCTTCCTTATAAGTAGATGGAGTAAAATTTTTGAATTCTTTACCTCATCTTCTACAACTTATCCAAGAAACTTTTCTTTCTACTTCTTTTGAGTTTATTTCTCCCAAGATCTTCAAGCATGTTTTCAGGAAGAAGGACTCGCTCCTCAACTAGCTCCAATTCTCGTAATTCTGAAGGAACAAGCTCGCAGCCTCCGGTTTCAGCTCCGAAAGAAGAGTATTCGTCCCTGCTAATCAATCCGACGGACCGTGCAACTTTCTGGGCGTTGGGAGATGAGTCGAGGTCTGCTAGGCCTGGGACTTGGGTTCCAGCTGTGACGGACGTCGATCAAACTTCCGGATATCTGAACTCGGCTCTTTTCAACAGTATCGATTACATGCGCGAATTTTGCCGAGTTCCAGAGGCTGTCGAGTTTTGTCTCCCACTTGCCGGGGAGGGCGACAAGGATGCGCCCGAGGGTTTTTTCACATGTTACAAAATTTTCTTGCAACAATGCCACTTATGGTTTCCGATCCCGGAAATCATTGTTCATTACCTTCACAGGCTGGGGCTATCGATCAGTCAGCTGACTCCCCCTGGTTTTATGCAACTCGTTGGTCTCCTGACGCTGATTTATGAGCAGTGAATTACTCTTAACGTTGATCATCTCGAGAGTCTATTGAAGCCCACGGGGCAGTCGCAGAGCATCACTCTATGCCCTCGTGACGAAATTGTTACGGGCTGCTTAACGCTCTCTACTTCTTGGAAGAAAAATTTCTTCTATGTTTGTATTAACAGTGCGTCAGTCGAGGAGGGTTGCATTCCGCTTTTTACGGCCGTGTGGGGTCGGAAAGGTACGTGAATCGAGTTCATACGAATCTTCTTCCTCTTTTTTTTTTTTAAAAAAAAAATTCGTTTCTGTTTTTCCGCAGTGACAAACCCTTTGCCTCCGTATCCCGTGGATCTCCCGAACATCACCACTTCTCTCAAACGTGGTGAAGTTGGCTGGTGCAGTTTTTCTCCGCAACGCATCCGCCAAGCGGTTGCCCTCTTCCGATCTCGACTATTTGCGGATTCTCCGATTTATGAAGAGGATCCGTTTATCGGGGAGTTTATTCCTTATGTTCCCTCAATGAGGAGTGGTAAGTCAAGCTTTCGAAGGGATAAAAATCCGGTTGTCGAAGATGACGATTCTGAACGTGCGGTTTCTCCTGACAATATTATCAAGGACTTCCTTGATAGTTGTGGGAACCGAAATCCACACTTTCAATTTTCCGTCAAATATGGAAACTTAGGATGAAACCCTAATTTTCCCGAGGTCCTGGATCTCTGCGAAAATCACTGAAACAAACGAATTTAAAAGAATATGGATGAACAATGAAGAACAGAGAGTAAGAACTTGTATGAAAGCTTTTATTAAATTAGAATCGACAACTGTTACAAGAAGAATTGAAAAACTTAGACGTCGAAACGTTCTAAGGATCTGAATTGCTAGTCTAAACGCTAAGTCCTAAATTCCTAAGCTAACAGCCATCTTTTTAGGTCTGATTTTCGTCCCTCTCTTCTGCCCTATGCCTCTGGTTTATATACTCCTTCCCTTGACGGTTCGATGTTTCCATTTCGCCCGGATTTGAATATATCGGGAATCTTTCTTTTTTCTCGATCCTTCCTTTTCTTCCGCGGAAATCTTCTATTTTTCTTCAAACCTTCCTTTTATTTTCCTCCTGCGAGTAAACCGTCAAAACGTTATCATATCTTCGGGTTAGATTACGTTAAGATCGCGAGATGGGTTTTTATCGCGTTTTAGGGCCTTCCGGGCCGTTCTGCGATAAATCTGTTTTCCGACATTGTACGGGATCGTTTCCTGACCTGATACCCTTTTTTAATAAATTCCTCAAGCTGATCGTAAGGTTTTACGATTTAATCAACGTTTTTATTAAAATCGCGCTTTTTACGATCTACTCGATTTTTTTATTAAAAACGCGTTTTTTACGATTTTAAAGAGAAATCTCGAATAAATCGTATAGTTTAGGCAATGTTCGGTGTTTCGTTTAACCGTTGCTGTTTTATACGATTTCCTCGAGTTCTTTGTCGAGAAAACGAAGTTTTACGGTTTATATCGTAAAACTCGAACGATAGGTCGGATCGAGATGGAACGGGAGACGTTTCAGCCGTGATTCAGAATGTGACTGTGTCGAAAGACATAAGTTTTGAATCGGGAGCGCGGGAGGTCGAGGCTCGGGACGTCCAGGAAGTCTCTAGTTCGGCGGTGGACGAACTAAGCCGGTGGGCGAACTAGTCGGGATGGACTAGTTCGCCCACCGGCGAACTAAGCCGGGCTGGTTTAGTTCGCCGGTGGGCGAACTAGTCGAGTGTCTCCTAGTTCGCCCATCGGCGAACTAATTCGCCGATGGGCGAACTAGTCGAGCATCTCCTAGTTCGCCCATCGGCGAACTAAGCCGGCTCGGCTTAGTTCGCGTTTTACGGCTGTTTCGGTTTTTGGCGGTTTCGTAAAACGATTCTTCGAGTTTTATAAAACGATTCTCGAGTTTTATAAAACGATTCTCGAGTTTTATAAAACGATTCTTTGAGTTTTATAAAACGATTCTTTGAGTTTTATAAAACGATTCTTCGAGTTTTATAAAACGATTCTTCGAGTTTTATAAAACGATTCTCGAGTTTTATAAAATGATTCTCGAGTTTTATAAAACGATTTCGAGTTTTATAAAACGATTCTCGAGTTTTATAAAACGACTTTCCGTTTTAATAAATGACTTTTGCGGAAAGTAATGATTCCAGAAGTTATCGTAGACGTTGATTTCGAGATTACGGTTTTTGACACCAACAGTTAGCCCCCCAGCCTGCAATTTCTTGAGGAATTTTGCGGGCGGATGGAGTTAGTTTTTAATCGGAATCTACGGCTAAGATTTGTCTCGTTACGAGGTTGAGCTCTCTTTTTTCTATAAGTATTGGATCATTACTTCTCATATCTTCCATCTCTCAAGTTTCTCTCCAACTTCTCTCTAGAAAAACTTTAAGATGTCTTCTTCCCAAGGTGATCAACAAAACTGTGAGGTCCCATCCAATGACAACCCTACGGCACATCCGCAGGATGCTCGGATTTCTGAGTTTCTCTTATTTCAAGACGAGATGGACCGTAGCGATGCTGAGGAAGATGCTATATCGGGCAACATACCTTTGGTAGATCCATCCGTCCTTGCAAGAGAGGTCAAGGCGGACTCTTTGACGGGTGCTGCCATTGAACCGTCGGGTGTGCCCGCTGTTTCGCCCCTTCTTGCAGCCGAAAACATTGCTATTTCTGCTGAGGTCGGAATAGCCGTAGCTCCCGCCACGATAGAGTCGGTTGTGTCCCCACCCATGGGCGAACCGGCTGCGACTCTTACTGCCGTTGAATCAGTTACGACTCCTGCCGCACTTGAACCAGCGGCAGCTCCTACTGCGGCTGATCCGATCACGATTCTGGGGCCTCCTGCTCCGGCCAAGAGGGTGATTGTCCTGGGACTTCCGGCGCTTAGCGCGACGCTGCCCACTTCAGCGAAAGGCCGCAAGAGAACTCGTCCGAACCCTGATGCTCCTGCGAGAAAGAGAGCCGTGAAGGGTTCCGAGACCGGAGCATCGTCTAGCAAGGCACCGAGCTTGACGTCGATGTCGCAGCAACGTACCAAGGTATAGGTTTGTAAATATACGTTTTAAAGAACATATTCGTAGCTGACCATCTTTCTTGGTTTTTCTAGTTTGTTTCGTTGATCAATGGGATGATCAAAGAGTGTGGGTCCGAAGTTGAGCGTTTAGCCAAGAAGTTAGCCGTGTCGCAAGAGAGGTCGGCTTAGCTCGAGGGGAAACTGAAGGTGTCTCGATTCGAAGCTCGGATTAGCGATCTGGAGCGCAATCTCGGAAAGACCGCGCTCTCTCTGATCAAGGCGAAGGATGAAAAGAAATCCAAGGCTTCGGAGCTGCGCAGACTTCAGCGCAAGATGAAGAGTTTCGAGGAATCAGCTGTCCGTGTGACTGAAAGATCTATTCCTGTCGAGGGAAGTGATTCCGATCCGACTCTTGCCGCCGAAGACATACCTCAGCCTGATGCGGACAATGGCGACGACCAGGAGGTTGCTGTCGAAGGCGAAGGTAATGTGATGGATGAGGATGAGGCTCCGCATGCGGAGGATTTTTGAAGTTGTAGTCTCTTACGAGACTTTCTTTTAAAAATTAGATTTTTATGTATTCGGCCGAGGATGAGGCTCCGCATGCGGAGGATTTTTGAAGTTGTAGTCTCTTACGAGACTTTCTTTTAAAAATTAGATTTTTATGTATTCGGCCGAGTGTGGCTTTTGTACTTGTTCGGGACTGGACTTTTATGGCTTTGAATCCCTTGTTGCTTCGGCAACTTTTTATTTTTGTAATGGATAATCGGTTTTTATTTAAACCTTCTGTTTTGATATTGCGGAAGGTCCGCAAGTTGTCGTCTCGCATTCCGTTCCCTTAGTGGATCGCCTTGTTCGTTTGCCCGTTTTAGGATGTTTGGTAAATCGAGTGAGCGTTTAAATATAGACGAAGAGACATGCCTTTAGGATCTCGATTCATGCCTTGAGACGTTAGCGACCAGTGTGCTGGGTTTAGGGCAAGACCTAGGTTTACTTTCGGATTAAGTCTGTGCGATGACTAGTCGGCTTTCGTTTTGCCCGTTGCGATTTTAACCTGATTCCATACCGATTTAGAATCCGCGATAGGTTCTCGGCTTATACGATTCGTCTAGTTGGAACCGAGCATCTCACCGGGAACAATTTCTAAGTTGCCCGGAAGTGCTGACCAAAAGTTTGGATTTCTTTTATGGCGCTATTACCCTTGTGTCGGATGTTCGAGAGCTATCTCTGCGAGATAACTTATGTTTGTTTAAGACTGTTGCGAGTTCGTTGTGATCAGCAACGAACTATTTGATCACAACGAACTATTTTTAAGCGATAGATGTTTGCGTTGTTTGGGCCTTCGCGAAGGATACGTGTGTTAAGAAGTTTTGCGTATTTTATTGTCGCGGACGGACTGTTTATTGTTTTTGAAGAGGAACGTTTTTCCGAACATTGGCGACGTCTCGCTATATTCAGAATTTCGTTTTTTCTTTCGATGCGTTTGCTGAAAAAGTTTGAGAAATTTCGAGTTTTGAAATTTTGGGAGTATACGAGTATACGTATACTCACCTACTCCCCCCTTTTGAACGAGGGGGACAGCTGGTCTTGTCTTGAGACAAGATGCCTACGTACGCTTTCGAGGGGATCAAGCCGTCTCGTAGTTCAGTGTACTGCGGGCGCGCCACCTAATGATAGTATTTTTTGAGGTGCATCGCGTTCCAGGATCTGGGAATTTTGATGCCCTGCATGTTTGCGATTTCGTATGCTCCGGGTCGGACTACTTTTATGACCTTGTACGGTCCTTCCCAGTTTGCTCCTAGTTTACCGGCGTTTCGTTCTGCGGTGTTCTGGAAGAATTTTCGTAAGACTAGCTCGCCTTCGTGAAATCTGCGGTTACGTACGTTTGCGTTATAGTACTTTGCGGCCGCTTGCTGGTAATTTTGAATTCGAACGAGTGCCTGATCCCGCCGTTCGTTAATCAGGTCGAGTTCGTCGAGAAGCATTAAATTGTTTGCCTCTTCTCTTTCTGGGAGCAGTCTTCTACGTACTCCTGGAAATTTGACTTCCGCAGGAATCATGCATTCCGTTCCGTATACAAGAGCAAAAGGAGTTTCGCCCGTTGCTCGCCTCGGGGTTGTGCGGTGCGACCATAAAACTCCTTCGAGTTCTTCGGCCCACTTTCCCTTTTTGGTATCGAGGCGTTTTTTGAGGCCGTCGAGGATAGTTTTATTAATAGTCTCGGCTTGTCCGTTGCCTTGAGGATATCTTGGAGTCGATTTGGTTAATCGTATTTTCCATTTTTCGCAAAAGGCTTCGAATCTAATCGAGATAAATTTGGATCCATTATTCGTCACGATTTCGTATGGTACTCCATGTCTACAGACTATGTTCCTCCATACGAAACTTTCTACCTGGGCGTCTTTGATGCTTGCGTAAGAGTCGGCTTCAACCCATTTAGAGAAGAAATTGGTCAGAACAAGAAGGAAGCGTTTTTGTTTTGACGCGTGCATTGGCCCGACTATATCCATTGACCACCGCATGAACGGGTACGGTGCCGAGATAGATGAAAGGACCTCGGCAGGTTGGTGAATAGTTGGAGCATGCCGCTGGCATTTCTCGCATTTTCGCGAAAAATCTTCGCAATCTTTTACCATCGTTGGCCAGAAATATCCGTGGCGCTTGATTTTTATTGCGAGGGATCTTCCGCCAGAATGGTTTCCGCAAGATCCGGAGTGCACTTCCTGCATAACCCGCCGTGCTTTCTCCCCTTGTACGCAAGTCATCAGTGGTCCGGAGAACCTCCATTTGTAAAGTTCTCCGTCTATTACGACATACCGCGCGGCCTGGGTTTTTATTTTTCGGGCCGCCCATTTTTCCGATGGAAATTCTCCGTTGGTTACGTATGCGAGGATTGTTTCCATCCACGGACGATTGAATCCGTAATCGGACTGATCTTCGGCCGGGTGGCTCTCCTCCACATCGTCTTCTGGTTCATTGATCAGATTTACGACTATGGGCGGTCCGACGCTAGGGTGTTCGATAAATTCAACGGGAATTACCCTGCTCATACCAGGATCCGAGCTGGATGCTAGGGCGGCCAAGGCGTCTGCCTGGGCGTTCTCCGCTCGAGGAATTCTAGTCAAAGCGAATTGATCGAACTTCTGAGTTAGATCTTTTACCAAGATCAGATACGCTTCCATTCTTTCATCCCTTGCTTCGTATTCCCCGCTAAATTGACTAGCCACTAGTTGGGAATCGCAGTACGCGTGAAGGTTACGAATCTTCAGTCCGTGAGCTAATCGTAGTCCTGTGATCAAGGCCTCATACTCGGCTTCGTTGTTTGAAGCGTGGAAAATTAATCGGAATGACTGTTCCAATACTTCTCCCGTCGGGGATGCAAGTCGGATGCTAATCCCAGAACCTTGTTTGGACGAGGATCCGTCAACGTACAAGATCCAGGTCGAGTTTGGCTCTTGGTTGGACGTACTTCCCATCGGGAGTTCCACTATGAAGTCTGCGAGTACTTGTGATTTCGCGCAAGTCTTTGCGCGATATTCAATATCGTACTCGCTCAGCTCGATCGCCCACTTTGCTAATCTTCCCGATTGGCTGGGACTGTGCAAAATGGTGCGGAGAGGGAATGAAGTGGGAACGACGATGGTGTGAGATTTGAAATACGGTCTCAATTTCCTTGCGGACATGACCACGGCCAAAGCCAATTTCTCCATCATCGGATATCGCGTCTCCGCATCCAATAACGTTTTACTTACGTAGAAGATTGGTTTTTGTTCACCGCGTTCCTCTCGAATAAGGACGCCGCTCACGGCGGTTACTGATACCGCGATATAGAGGAATAATGGTTCTCCTTCTACGGGTTCGCGAGTACTGGCGGGGTAGCTAGGTAATGTTTCAGCTGTTGGAAAGCTTTCTCGCATTCTTCTGACCATTCGAACTTTTTGTTTCCCTTCAATGTCTCGTAGAAAGGTAAACATTTGTCCGTTGATCGCGAGATAAAACGGTTAAGTGCTGCGACCCTGCCGGTCAGTGTTTGTACTTCGCGTTTCGTCCTGGGAGAGACCATCTCTATTAGCGCCGTGATTTTTTTCGGGTTAGCCTCGATCCCGCGGTAAGTGACGAGGTACCCTAGAAATTCTCCGGACGAAACGGCAAACCGACACTTTGCCGGGTTCAGCTTCATGTTATGAAAGTTGAGCCTCTCGAAATATTCTTGGAGGTGTACGACGTGGTCTTGCTCTTCGAGTGATTTCACGAGCATGTCGTCGATGTACACTTCCATTGTATTTCCGAGCTGTTCGGAGAACATCCGGTTGACGAGTCGTTGGTAAGTCGCGCCAGCATTCTTTAGACCGAAAGGCATCACTTTATAGCAGTAGGTTCCACGATCGGCTATGAATGCGGTTTTCTCCCGATCGTCGGGATTCATCATGATCTGATTGTATCGTGAGAAGGCGTCCACGAAAGATAAGAGTTTGTTTCCCGCGGTTGCTTCGACTAAGCGATCAATGTGCGGCAGCGGATAGCTATCTTTCGGACACGCTTTATTGAGATCGGTCAAATCGACGCAGACTCGCCATTTTTTGTTCTTTTTCTGTATGACAACAGGATTGGCGAGCCAGTCAGGATATCTAACTTCCGTGATCGATCCTACTTTGAGGAGTCTGTCGACTTCGCTGTTGACCGCTTCGGCGCGTTCCGGCCCAGTTTCCATCTTTTTTGTTTCACGGGTTTGGATGTTGGATCAACGTTGAGTTCGTGGCATGTGATGTTTATATCGATTCCCGGCATATCTTCCGCAGTCCAAGCGAACGTGTTCGAGTTTTGTTTCAGACATGTCAAGAGTTCGACTTTTAAGGTCTCGCTCAAGTTCGCACCGATTTCGACGCAGCGTTCTGGAAAATTCTCGTCGATGCATACCGAGATGATGGGTTCGCAGGTTGGCTCGCGTTTACCTTCCAAAGCCTCGGCCGCTCGCAACTGCCAGAAGAGTTCTGTTTTATCTTGCTCTAGGGCGTTGTCGACGGACGTCAACTTCTTTTTCTTTTTGGAAGAGATGTCGACCGGCAGATTTTTTCGTTTTAAATCTGCGGCGTAGCAAACCTGCGAGGTTCTTCGATTTCCCCATATAGTCTCGATCCCGTACGGAGTCGGAAACTTGAGACACATATGGTACGTCGACGGAATCGCTTGCAACGAATTTAACCACGGTGTCCCTACGATTGCGTTGTAAGACATAGGTCGATCGACGACTTCGAATTCGACGTCTTTCACTATGCTCCCGGCGCGAACTGCCAAGTTGATCGTTCCGAGGGTCATGGTGATTTCTCCCGAGAGTCCTACTAGCGGGCTTATGTTTTCCGCGATTTCACACAAATCGATTTCCATTCTCTCGAGAGTATTTTTGAAGATGATATCAGCCGAGCTTCCGGTATCGACTAATATCCTTGCGACATCCATATTCCGGATCATCAGCTCAATAACGAGAATATCGTTGAGAGGTTTGACCGAGTCGATCGTTGCTCTTTTCTCGAACGAGATGACGTCGCCGTTCAGATTAGGCATGTTATTTCTCGTTCGTTTTAGCGATTATTGTGTAAGAGAATCCGACCCCCCCCTCCTTCTAGCGCCAAACTGTGCGAACCGAAATCCACACTGTCAATTTTCCGTCAAATATGGAAACTTAGGATGAAACCCTAATTTTCTCGAGGTCCTGGATCTCTGCGAAAATCACTAAAACAAACGTTTAAAAGAATATGGATGAACAATGAAGAACAGAGAGTAAGAACTTGTATGAAAGCTTTTATTAAATTAGAATCGACAACTGTTACAAGAAGAATTGAAGAACTTAGACGTCGAAACGTTCTAAGGATCTGAATTGCTAGTCTAAACGCTAAGTCCTAAATTCCTAAGCTAACAGCCGTCTTTTTAGGTCTGATTTTCGTCCCTCTCTTCTGCCCTACGCCTATGGTTTAGATACTACTTGCCTTGACGGTTCGATCTTTCCATTTCGCCCGGATTTGAATATATCGGCAAACTTCCTTTTTTCTCGATCCTTCCTTTTCTTCCGCGGTAATCTTCTATTTTTCTTCAAACCTTCCTTTTATTTTCCTCCTGCGAGTAAACTGTCAAAACGTTATCATATATTCGGGTTAGATTCCGTTAAGATCTCGAGATGGGTTTTTATCGCGTTTTAGGGCCTTCCGGGCCGTTCTGCGATAAATCCGTTTTCTGACTTTGTACGGGATCGTTTCCTGACCTGATACCGTTTTTTAATAAATTCCTCGAGCTGATCATAAGGTTTTACGATTTACTCAACGTTTTTATTAAAAACGCACTTTTTACGATTTACTCGACTTTTTTATTAAAAACGCGTTTTTTACGATTTTAACGAGAAATCTCGAATAAATCGTTTAGTTTAGGAAATGTTCGGTTTTTCATTTAACCGTTGCCGTTTTATACGATTTCCTCGAGTTCTTTGTCGAGAAAACGAAGTTTTACGGTTTATATCGTAAAACTCGAACGATAGGTCGGATCTAGATGGAACGGGAGATGTTTCGGCCGTGATTCAGAATGCGACTGTGTTGAAAGACGTAAGTTTTGAATCGGGAGCGAGGGAGGTCGAGGCTCGGGACCTCCAGGATGTCTCTAGTTCACCGGTGGACGAACTAAGCCGGCTGGCTTAGTTCGCCGGTGGGCGAACTAGTCGAGTGTCTCCTAGTTCACCCATCGGCGAACTAAGCTGGGCCGGCTTAGTTCGCTGATGGGCGAACTAGTCGAGTGACTCCTAGTTCTCCGATGGGCGAACTAGTCGAGTGACTCCTAGTTCGCCGATGGGCGAACTAGTCGAGTGACTCCTAGTTCGTCGATGGGCGAACTAGTCGAGTGTCTCCTAGTTCGGCCATCGGCGAACTAATCTGGCTCGGCTTAGTTCGCGTTTTACGGCTGTTTCTGTTTTTTGTGGTTTTATAAAACGATTCTCGAGTTTTATAAAACGATTCTTCGAGTTTTCTAAAACGATTCTCTAGTTTTATAAAACGATTATCGAGTTTTATAAAATGATTCTTCGAGTTTTATAAAACGATTCTCGATTTTTATAAAACGACTTTCCGTTTTAATAAATGACTTTTGCGGAAAGTAATGATTCCAAAAGTTATCGTAGACGTTGATTTCGAGATTACGGTTTTTGACACCAATAATAGTCAAATGGAAGAAGGTGTCTGGATGAAAGCGGGTGGATCATCGACTTCCCATTTTCCGGATGTTGACCATGATCAAGTCCCGGAGTTTACTAGGGGGTCTGAGAAAGCTAAGGAGGTATGTATGTTTATTATTTTTTTCGAGCGATTTTATCATTGGATGATGTCGCTTAATTCTTCTCTTTGGTAGGGTTTCCTTGTCATGAGCCGGGCCCTAGATAGCCGTACTGCTGAAGCTCGCCTTGCCGAGTTTCGTGCGAACATGGCTGAAAAAGAAGTTGCTCGTCTTCGGGCAGAGGTCGAGGCCAACCAAGCCGAAGAAATGGTTGCGAGAGAGGTTGCTCGCGTGAGGGATGAGTGTGCGGCTAGATCTCGCCGTGCCAAGGAGCTTTCTGTCCAAAGGATACGTCGTGCAGGCAAACGAGAGGTTGCCGAAGAGATGAAGGCTCGTCGCGACCGATTTGCAACTGGTTGTTCGGATGCCGAAGTTTTTCAACGGGCGTACGGTGAATGTCGCGGGATCGTTCGTGGGGTATCCCTAACTCAGAATGAAAGGTATTCGTTTTCTGAGGAATTCCCCATGCGGCGGGGACACTTGGATCAGGAAAGGGATATGCAGCCTGAACTTTTCGACCTTAGGGCGCGCATGTGGGATCAGTGGAATCCCATTGTGGTGTCGCCGGATTCAGTCGAAGTTGGACCTGGGATATCGGATGTGGATGGTGAAGTCGGTCAGTCTGCGTTTGATGACTTCGATGTGTGATGTTATTTGTTTTTTGATTTTGTTGTTGTTTTTCCGGGACTGGACGTTGGTGGCTTTGAATCCCTACTGCTGGGCGGTGTGTATTCGAGGATTTTCAAATAAGTGTGAAATTCGTGGTTCGTTTTAGCTGTAGAGGGAAGAATACGAGTTGTCATCTCGTATCTAACTCTTTGGTGTAAATCGTCCAATTCGTTTAACTCGGAATGTTTCGATTTTCGCGAGTGCTTAGATGTGGGCGAAGAGACATGCCTTTAGGATCTCGATTCATGCCTTGAGACGTTAGCGACCAGTGTGCTGGGTTTAGGGCAAGACCTAGGTTTACTTTCGAATTGGGGCTATGCGATGACTAGTCGGCTTTCGTTTTGCCCGATGCAATTTTAACCTGATTCCATACCAATTTAGAATCCGCGATAGGTTCTCGGCTTATATGATTCGTATGGTTGGAATCGAGCATCTCACCGGGAATAATTTCTAAGTTGCCTGGAAGTGCTTACCAAAAGTTTGGATTTCTTTTATAGCGCGCATTTTATCCTAGTCGGATGTATGCGGACCGATAGGTCGATGCGTTTGTTTAGGACAGCTAGCGTGCTCGACGGGGGCAATCGTCGAGCGTTCTTTTTTTTATACTCGCGGACGGACTTGGGAAAATATTTTTCTTGAGAGTTTAGGCGACGTCTCGCCAGTTCTTTCCGAAATATATTGGTATGCAAGTTTTATAAAAACGATCAAATAGTTGTTACTGCGGAAGCGATTTTCCGGATGTTTGGAATTTTTTTGCGTTTTCGATAGTAGCGAAGATATTTTAACTTTGTCTTTATTAAAAATTTCGAAAAAGTTTCGATTACAAAGCGAAATTATTTTTTTTAAACAAAATTTGGGAGTATACGAATACTCGTATACTCGCCCACTCCCCCCCCCCCCCGTTTTGGAAGGGGGGATAGCTGAACTCGTCTTTAGGCGAGCTGCCTACGTATTCCTTTCGAAAATCAAGCCATCTCGCAGTTCTGATTGATTGCGCGAGTGTGCTTACTCGGCTGTCGCAGACTTCTCGATCGCTTCAGTTACGGGATCGATGTCTTTGTCAGGGATTGTCTCCTCCGGCCGGGTGGAAGCGATGGGTGCGGAAGCTTCTAGTTTCTCGGCGGTTGCTTGCTTTGGGTCGTTTTCTGCGGGCGGTGGTGTGACCTTTGCCCGTTTTGGTTTTACGATTGCTACCGCCAATTGCCTCAGCTTATGTTCGGCCAGGAAGCAGGATCGCAATTGTCTTTGGCATCCCCAAATTTCTGCGACTCCCGTAGGTGTTGGGAATTTGATGCCTAAGTGATATGTTGACGGAACCGCCTTCATGGAATTTATCCAAGGCGTTCCCATGATCACGTTATAGATAGCCGGGAAATCGACTACCATGAAGTTAACGATTTTCGTCACTTCTTTTGCGGCAACCGGTAGTCGGATTGATCCCAGGGTCATTGACGTCTCGCCGGAGAAACTGGTCAACGTTTCGGAATCGGCTCGACTTCCGATAGGTCGATTCCCATGCGTGCTAGCGTGTTGCGGAAGATCACGTTGACAGTACTTCCGGAATCGACCAAGATCCGAGCAACTTCTAAATCGCTTATCACTAAGTCAATGACAAGAGGATCGGCGTGAGGTTGGTCAATTCCGCCGGTTTCAGTGTCGTCGAATGAGATCGCCCCTTTCAGAGAATCATCCGTCGGCACCTTCCAACTCGAGCCGGTTTCGGCTTTACGTTGGTAGGACTTGATTGACGAGACGGTGTCGTTGTAATATTGCGATTCACCGATAATCATGTTGATTTTTTGGCGGTTAGCGTCGTTACCCTTCTCGTCTTGCCTTCGCCCGCGTTTTTCGCCCGACTTGTTTCCCTGAGGTGGGGTTTCTGCTCGCGCGTTCCTTTCTTTCTTCGGAAAGCGATCTGAATCGCGGATGAGATCCTTGACACTGGACATCTCGGATAGTTCTCCCACGACCAATTTTGCGGCAAGTCTGGCGCCGAGAACTTTGCAGTTCACGGTGGAGTGCCCACGGGTTTGGTGGAGGTCGCAGAAAGAATTCTCATCGTAATTCGAATTTCTCGTCCATGTGTTCCCCGTGGTTCGCCCTTGCTCCGATTCGGAGTTGATGGCGTAGTTATGCGCCCCTTGGAGATCCTGTCCCTCGTGATGGACAAATTTGTCGTTACGAGAGTTCCTCTTTTTCTGCTTCTGCTCGGACGCATTATCCTTCGCGGATGTTTTCGTCGGCTTATGCTTCTCGGATAGGATTTTAGTCTCCTCTTCGATGGTTATGAAGTCAGTGGCCTTATGGAGCGCATCCTGGATCGTCCGCGGTTTCGCGAGATTTATCCACTTGCGGAATTTCGATTTATACCAGAGCGATTTCCTTAACGCGTCGATGGCGGCTTTGTCGCTAATCCCGCTAACCCTAGCCATGACGAGTTTGAACCTACTCATGAAATCGCGGAGAGATTCGTCCTCCTTCTGCACCAAGCTCCAGAGGTTGGCGTCGAAGGTTTTCGGGTTAATGAACATCGAGTATTGCTTCAGGAATTCCGAAGCCAGTCGACGGAAACTTCCGATCAAATTTCGCCTAAGTTTGGCGAACCATTCGTGCACTGCTCCTTCTAGGTTTTCGACGAAGAGGCGGCAGTAGCCTGCGTCCTTTTCGTGGTCCTTAAGCTTCGCTCGTCCCATGGTGATCTGGAATGCTTGTAGGTGTGCTTTGGGATCGGACGTCCCGTCGTAAGTCGGCACCTTAAGTTTTCCGGGATCGGGCAGTTTGATCTCGGTGATGCGAGCCGTGAAGGGCGTTTGCCGAGACACGTACAGTAACCGATCGATTTCGGGTGCGGCGCTGGTAGCGTGATGAATCTGAGACTTCACCGCTTTTACCGCTGCGGCTGTTTTAGTGATGTATTCGCAGAGATCGCGAATCTCGGTCAGATCGCCAGCAGTTTTCCGACCTTGTCGACGTTTGCTGCGAGTAACCGGAGTTCGTTCCTCGGCAGTTTTTGCGTATCGCGAAAAGTCGAGTTCCCCCTCGTCTCCAGTAAAAGAACGTTCGGGAGAAGACTCCGGCAGAGGACTTCGAGTTTTTCTTCTCCTAGGATGGACGTCAGCGTCTTCGTCCGATGAATCGGCCTGGTCGCTTGTCTCCAGGTTAACCCTTTTGATGTCGTCGCCCTCGGTCTCCTGTTCGTGAGTAGGAAGTTTCTCCGATTCGTTTAGCGTCGCGTCAGGGTTATCTTTTCCGGAATCCTTTTCCGGTAAGTTACCCTGCTCGGTTCTGGGACGATCCGTAGGAGCGCCAAAATTGAGCCTCCTTCCGCGGATCTTAGTAGTTCCGCGAGGGCGAATAGCTCAGATTTTCGCGGTTAGGGTTTCAACCTGTTTCGCGAGCGAACCAATGAGCTTTTCCTGCTCTTCCGATTTTTTGTTAAACTCGGAAAGCATCTTTTCGATGGTCTCGGCGTTAGCGTTTGTAGCGTTGGCCGCGGACGTATCTTGTGGTGGTGTTGTTTCAACGTTATCGCATTCGTTGCGAGTTTGGTTGTCACCAGTCATCGTTTCTTCGTTGGACATGTTGCGGCTTCGGTGTAAGATAGATCCGACCCCCCTCGTTCTAGCGCCAAACTGTGGGAACCGAAATCCACCTACTGTCAATAAATCGTAAAAAAGGAAACTTTGGGAAAACCCTAAGTTTCCAGAGGAACCGGCTATCTGCAGAACCGCACAACGAAGATTAAGAAAACGATAAACTTAGAATTTAAAAGAGAATAACAAAATTGAGAGCAAAGAGGTTCTTATTCCGAATCTGCGTAAGAACTGGTACAAAGAGAGTGGCCGAAAAGCCTAAGAACGAAAAACCCTAATTCAGACGCAGCTCGCTAACAGAAAACGGAAATATTCCTAAATGCTAATTTTGGTGGTGAGAGCTCTGAAAATCGTGTGTCAGCTTCTTCCCTATGCCTCCTCCTTATATACTCCTCCTTAGACGGTATTAATCTTTCCATTTCGCTCGAAACCGAATATGTCGATCCTTCCTTTTCTTCTGCGGAAATCTTCTATTTATCTTCAAACTTGCCTTTTGTCTTTTATCTGCGAGTAAACCGTCAAAAAGTTATCGTATCTTCGGGTTTGATTTCGTTAATGTCGCAAGATGGGTTTTTATCGTGTTTTAGGACCTTTCGGGCCGTTTTACGATAAAAACCGTTTTACAACTTTATACGAGATCGTTTCCTGATCCAATGCCATTTTTTACGATTTCCTCGACATTTTTTTTTAAAACGCGTTTTTTTTTATTTTAACGAAAAATCTCGGATAAATCGTATAGTTTAGGCGATGTTCGGTTATTTGCTTAACCATTACCGTTTTATACGATTTCTTCGAGTTCTCTTCGGGAAAGCGGAGGTTTACTGTTTTTGTCGTAGAATTCAAACGATAAGTCGGATCGAGACGAAACGAGAGACATTTCGACCGTGGTTCAGAATGTGACCGTGTCGAAGGACGTAAGGTTCGAACCGGGGCCGGGGGATATTCGGGAGATCTCTAGTTCGCCAGTAGGCGAACTAGTCCGGGACCGCGGGAGATCCGGGCCGGCTTAGTTTGCCAGCAGGCGAACTAGCCGAGGAGTTCCTAGTTCGCCTGCTGGCGAACTAAGCCAACTTGGCTTAGTTCGCCAGCAGGCGAACTAGTTGGAAGCTTCTAGTTCTCCAGCAGGCGAACTAGTCCGGGACCGTCTAGTTCGCCTGCTGGCGAACTAAACCAGCTTGGCTTAGTTCGCCAGCAGGCGAACTAGTTATGACTAGTTCGCGTTCTGCGGCTGTTTCGGTTTTTTGCGGTCTTGTAAAACGATTTCTCGAGTTTTATAAAACGGCTTCTCGAGTTTTATAAAACGGCTTCTCGAGTTTTATAAAATGATCTTTGAGTTTTATAAAACGCTCTTCGAGTTTCATAAAACGATCTTTGAGTTTTATAAAACGGCTTCTCGAGTTTTAGAAAATGATCTGCGAGTTTTATAAAACGGCTTTTCGTATTATAAAACGACTTCTTGGGTTTTATATTTTTGCGGGGAATTTTGGCTATTGATTCCGTCGTACCGATTTTGACCCCAACAAAATCTATGGTCGATCAACTCCCCCAAACTTACCCTTTTTCATATCCTCAAGCAAAACAGACAGGCAGTCTCTCTGAAAGAGGTTTCTCTGAACCCTATCTTATTTATCTATTGATTCAGCAATGTTTTCTTCATCCATTGTCTCTGTGTTTTCTCTGTTCATGGCTGACTAGTCAGCTTGCTTAGTATAGGGTGTTAGGGTGTTTAGATCAATGATCTAAACACAAATAAGGTTCATTATTTGATTGTCTCCATTCATGTTTATACTTATTGCATGCATTAAACTAGCTACTTAGTGCCTGATTCTAGGTTAAATCTATTTGTTAAAAGTGTTTTAGGTTGCTAGAAATAACTTGAATGGGCAGCTCGTCCCTAACCAGCGAAAGTAGATGTTAGGGCGTGCTGTGAACTTATCGAATCTGATCTTAATGTTTGCTTTCATGTTTTAGTCCAAACGAGAGTTTAGGTATTAAGGCTGATTGTTAAAAAAGGAGATACCACGAGAGTGGGTCAATCTTTATTTGTCATTTGAGTTCTAGACTTGTGCTTAGTAAAACCTTGAATAGATGTTTGGCTCATGATCGTTTGACACCCAATCCTTCACCCTAGGCTAGCATCTTCAATCATCTGAAAACTTTAAACCAATCTGTTACTTGCTTTTTATGTTTTCTTAATTTTAAAAACCCTGATATTATTTTAGCTTAATTCTGATCCTATAAAAATAAACTGAAATATTTGGTCTCTGTGGATTCGATCCTCAAGTACTACATTGTACCTCTTATTTGAGAGAGTAGCTTGAAGGTTAATTTGAGCATATCAAATTTGGCGCCGTTGCCGGGGACCATCCTTTTGCCTTTATTTTTCGGTTATTTATTTAGTCTAAAACCTCTAACTTGCCTTATCCTATTTTTTGCAGCTAATGTTCCAGGTGCATGACCAGTAGACATACTCGGAGCAACGCACAAGGAGATTTAGTTACACTTAGCAACCAGGGGCTAGCAAGGTTAGAAAGAACCAAACGACAACAACAAAGGCCAAACAACGCCACACTGGGCGACTACGGCAATCAAGAGCAACTCGCTGCTGCATTTCAACAGATGCAACAACAGATGCTTCAGATGCAGGAGACCATCCAAGTTCAGCAGGATGCTGCTCAACAAGCTGCTCTCGCGCAGCAGGAACAGCCGGAGCAAACTGTTCCGATCGGGCAGACAAACCTACCGCGTAACATCCCTGCTACACGCTCTGCCATTGCTCCACCACCATGTACCAGGCAAGACTTTGAGATCAAACCTGCCATTATCAACCTGGTACAGAGAAAGACGTTTCATGGACTACCAGCGAAGATACCAATGGAACACATCGAGGCTTTCGAAGAGATCTGCAGCTTCACTCGTGCAAACAGTGTGCCACCAGATTTTATCAAATGCATGATGTTCCCGTTTTCTGGAACAGAAGGCTTCACGATGGCTTAAGTCACTTCCAACAGGTTCCCTCACTACTTGGGAACAGGTCAGAGCGGCTTTTCTGAGCCATTTCTACACAAAGGCAAACACGGCTGCTCTCAGAAACAAGATCTCCTCTTTCAAGCAACATGCTAATGAACCATTGAATGAAGCATGAGAACGGTTCAAAGACATCCTTAGGGAGTGCCCTCATCACGGGTTTGACAATGACCACATCTTAGGAATCTTCTATGATGGTGTGGATTGGGAATACCGAAGTGTTCTAAACTCTGCGAGCAATGGAGACCTCATGACTCAGACCACTGATGGAGCCTTTGAACTGATTGAGAACATGGCTGCTAGTTCAGCCAATAGGATCCAGGAGATCGATCGCTCCAAGGAAGTGAACAGTGTCGGCACCCAGAAGATTGATGAGCTGACAGCTAAGGTTGATCTGCTGCTTAAGAAAAACCAAGGGCAAGTCTACATCTTGGAGGAAGCTACGGCTGAACAGATTCAGAACAGTCACAAGGTTGCTCCCGAGGCTGGAAAGAAATGGAACAATCAGCAGGAGATCAGCTACATCAATGGACAGGGGTATGCGCAGAACAACCAAGCACAAGGTACGAGGTATCAGCAAGGTTTCCCACAGAATTTTCAGGGTAAAACCTTTGTTTTCAGCCAGGCACATAACCGGTTTGTGGGTCAGAATCAGAATCAGAACCAGCAATAGTCGCAGAGCAACCAACCGGCTGCTCCAGCTAGTACCAGTGGTCTGCAAGTTGAGCTGCAAAGTTTGGGTATGATGATGCAGCAACTGTTGCATGGACAGCAGATTCAGGGAAAGGCATTGCACCAGGTTACCTCAGAGAGCAACACCAGAATGGACAACATGTTCACTGAGATGAGTACAAAACATGATACTGTGAGCAACCACATAAAGAGGATTGATGTTCAGCTAGCTCAAACAGCTGAGAGTTTCAAGAGGCAACAAGGGACGCTCCCTGGAATAACTGGTAAAAATCCTAGGGCGGAGCACTGTAATGAAATAGAGCAGCCGTTTGTAGAGACTATTCTGGGCGCAGAAGAGAAGACAAAGCAGTCTGCTAGCTCCAGAACGAGTGCTCCTGACGAACCTGCTGAGACTCCACCATTTCGAGTCTATGTTCCTAAGGTCCCATATCCTATTCCACCTAGACATCTGAGAGATCCCATTAGTGCAGAGGAGCTGGAAAGTTTTAATAAGATGGTGAGAAAGCTTCATAAAGAACTCTCATTCAAAGATGGTCGGCAAATTTGACCATTGCATTCGTTCTTCACATACACTAGAGAGACAAGAGGAAATTAAAGCCCTCTATACCAAGGCAATGACCACACCAGCACTGAAGGTTTTGCCTAAGGTTGCTGACTCTGGTAAGTTTATTTTTCCATGTTCTATTGCTGGAATAGAATTTAAGGAAGCTCTTTGTGACTATGGGTCTAGTGTGAATCTTGTCTCAAAGGCGATTGTAGATAAGTTGGGCATTGTGGATATTGAGCCTTCTCAGGTGAATCTGGCTTTTGCAAACTCCTCCACAGCAGTCCCTTATGGCACCATTCGCAACCTTCCTGTCCAAGTTGGGGATTGTATTTTGCATACTGAATTTGAAATTGTTGAGATGAGCAAAGATCATGAGATGCCTTTGATTTTTGGAAGGTCATTTATGGCTACTGTGGGAGCAATCGTCGACCTGCCTAATAAGAGAGTCTCATTCTCCAACATCAACAAGAAGACTTTCTACAAGGCTGTCCCAACCGGGTCACAAATCCGATACGCCCCTTGCATCTCAGTGGTTAGTAGAGAGCAACCAGAATTTTTTCCTAAGAAGAATCTTGGTGAAAAGAGTGAGATCGAGGAAGTCCTGGATGGATATCCTCACACTGATACCAAGGAACTCCGTGGTAATGCAAGGGTAAAAGAAAACGTCCAGAAAAAAAGGGTCAAGGGTGGTCCTACAATGACTTTGATACCTCGCATGTGTGATGAGAACTCCATTGAATATGAGGTCAAGTGCAAAGGTATCTCTAACATTCTTTAAAGTCAGAGCTATTCTCACACATGAGCTGAAGGAGAAAGGGGAAGCTGCTGTAAAAGGGTTGTTAACATGTCTGATTGTGGAACTTGTTTTGGAGCAAGCGCTCATGCTCAACCCGACTGATCCTGTCACCAAGTCAAGCTAGTGACTTAAACCAAGCGCTTGGTGGGAGGAAACCCACTGATAAGTGTAAATATCATTAGGATTTTCTTTTTGCTTATTTTTGGTTTTAGTTTGTTGAGTCTCAGGTCAAAAATCAGAAAAACCCGAGATACTTCAATAATTTCTGGGTTTCAGAAACAAAGCAGTTATCCCTCCGAAAGGAGTGGCTGCTCCAGGCGGAGATCAGACGATGGAGAACCCATAATTTTCGTGGAGCGCCCGTTTCACGCAGGTAAGTATCTCGACCAAAAATATTTATATTTATGTTTTTATTTCCACCTTCTCTCTGATTTATTTTCACATCGAGACGTTGTGAAGTAAGTCTGGGGGGGGGGTATTTGTCGTTTACTAACTCGTTTATTTCTTTTGGTTTTTATGTTTAAGTCAGTCTTGAGTCATTTTGACGTTTTATCAAGTCATTCTTAGGATAGAGTCTGTCAAAACTTTGTGGGAATCAGGACCTTATTTTGTGATGTTTATTAACCACCCTCGTGCTTTAGCTATCTTATTCAGTGACCTTAGCAGTGGCGACAGACAAACATGTGGATCCAGAACACCCTGACATTACATCATCTTGTTCTCCAGAAGCTTCCAGCTTGTAGAGGTTACTCTGGAAAGACTTAACTCCATTTAACTTGAACCTAATCTTGGCTGTAATTCTTCTTGTCATGGGTGTTATATTAGGGTTTATTGTGATTAACACTCAAGACTTCTTATTCTTTCTATCCATCTTGCTGATCCTGAGTGGCTAGCTAATTTTTAGCTAGTACCCACCTTGAAACCCTAAGCCTTTATCCGCCCTCATGCATTTGCTTTTTAGTATTTTATGTGCAGATATGTGCAAAAGGGCCGGAGAGGAAAGGATCGATGCAGCCTCTTACTCGTTATTGCAGCAGGAAAATGTTCTAAGAGGAGAACATGCATGACTAAGGGAGCAACTGTTCCGGCCTAAGAGAGAAAGATGAAGAGAAACCAGAATCAGTGTGAAATCAGGACAACCAGTGGCACATCGAAACCATGATATGTTACCTCCTTCTTCGTCACCATCACCATCAGTATTCTTATTTCATATCTTCAGAAAAAAAAAATCATCAGAATAAGGTGATGGAGGAGGGGAAGATCACAAAGAAACAAGAGCCACTGGGAAGGTCGAGTAAAAGAGAGTGTGCAAGAAGTTGAAGAGGTAAAGACCATGCAGATGGTTGACTGTTCCACAAGAAGAACATACGTTTGATCAGATCGATTGTGCAAGAGGCAGAGCAGGCGAAAACGAGTAGGGGCTGTGGACAGCAATGGATCTATCCTCTCTTGCAATTTTGTGCGATATCCTGCATCCTGTACAAAGAAATGGTAACCCCTAAACACTGATTAGCTCCACTTAAACACTTAAAAGGCATGTTTCATACCTAGACCATTTACCCTGAATAATGCCTATGATGAGAAACTCACAGATCTTTTAATTGAATGTAAGGAGTTTTGTCTGGAAGGTTTAATTTTTGCAGGTATGAGATATAGAGTATGGAGCCGGTTTGAACAGCGGTCAGTGGGGTTTTGGTAAGGGTGTGTTGTCCTAGTTTTACTTCTTGTATGGTTCAGAGATTCATGGTTAAAGTATGGTTGTTGAACCATAAGGGAGTTCCCACACTTTCAAACCTTTCTCCATGTTCCTGATACTTAACATTGTTTGAGGACAAACAAGGATCTAAGTCTGGGGGAATTGATATATTGTGTTTTTAGCATATTCTAACAATGTTTTACAAAGTATTTTGAGTCTTTATCGAGTCTTTTTAGTCCTTTTTAAGTCATTACAGGTCTAGAGTTGCATTGGATGGAAGATGGACCGGTTGGAGGAAAAGAGTGCAATTTGATGATTTTCACGAAGAATAGTCTGCTGGACTGTTCCCGAGCGAGCGGAGCAACCCGAGTACATGTTCCCGCGGCAGAGATTTTTAAGGAAATTACAACATATTTCGAGATTTGCCCTAATTCTCCTATTTTTCTCTCCCAGCCGCCAGCAGCCTCCATATATCTTCTTTTCCTCTTTTCTATTATTTTAGACACTACTTTTTACAGAGAAACAACTCTAGAGCTTTTGGATTATTGTGATTTTGCTACTTTGTAAAGGGAGAAGACTATCTCTCTCGATTTAGAGAAGAACCCTCTGAACCCTATCTTATATATCTATTTATTCAGCAATGTTTTCTTCATTCATTGTCTCTGTGTTTTCTCAGTTCATGGCTGAGTAGTCATCTTGCTTAGTCTAGGGTGTTAGGGTGTTTAGATCAACAAGCTAAACGCAAATAAGGTTCATTATTTGATTATCTCCATTCAATTTTATACTTACTGCATGCATTAAACTAGCTACTAAGTGCCTGATTCTAGGTTAAACCTATTCATCAAAAGTGTTTTAGGTTGCTAGAAATAACTTGAATGGGCAGCTCGTCCCTAACCAGCGAAAGTAGATGTTAGGGCGTGCTGTGAACTTATCGAATCTGATCTTAATGTTTGCTTTCATGTTTTATTTATTTGTCTTTTGAGTTCTAGACTTGTGCTTACTAAAACCTTGAATAGATGTTTGGCTCATGATCGTTTGACACCCAATCCTTCACCCTAGGCTAGCATCTTCAATCATCTGAAAACCTTAAACCAATCTCTTACGTGCTTTTTACGTTTTCTTAGTTTTAAAAACCCCCATATTATTTTAGCTTAATTCTTATCCCATAAAAATAAAGTGTAATATTTGGTCTCTGTGGATTCGATACTCAAGTACTACATTGAATCTCTTATTTGAGAGAGTAGCTTGAAGGTTAATTTGAGCATATCAGTGATGGTCCTCGTTCCAATATCGGGGAGAAAGATTTGTGTTGGGGTCAAAAAACATCTACGATAACTTCTCCTTACATTCTACAAAAGAATCTCGGGTCGAGAAAACAAGAAAGGATCAAAATCGAGCAACCGTCCAGCTCGCCAACGGGCAAGCTAAAGATACATGTGACCAGCTCGCCCGTTGGCGAGGTGAACGCATCTGTCAAGCTCGCCAACGGGCGAGCTGGTCACACATGGAACCAGCTCTCCCGTTAGCAAGCTGAATTCAACCAATTGTGCCCCTCGACTCGATCATACTTTGAACCGTGATCGAAATATCTTTTGTTTCGTCTCAATCCACCTTACTGTTTCAGTTTTACGATAAAAACCATAAAAGACACTTTTGTTAGTAAAAGCTCGAGTAAATCGTATAAAACGGCAACGGTTAAACGAAATACCGAACATTGCCAAACTATACGAATAACTCGTGATTTTTTATAAAAAACCTTAAAAACGCGTTTTAAGTAAAACCTCGAGTAAATCGTATAAAATGGCAACGGTTAAACGAAAGACCGAACATTTCCCAACTATACGGTTAACTCGAGATTTTTTATAAAAAAAACCGTAAAACGCGCTTTTTTAGTAAAACCTCGAGTAAATCGTATAAAATGGCAACGGTTAAATGAAACACAAGACATTGCCAAATTATACGATTAGTTCAAGATTCTTACATAAATCGTCTAAAGTCGTGAAGTGGCTAAATCGTAAAACGGCCCGAAAGGTCTTAAAACGCGACAAAGGCCCATTCGCGATTTTGCATAAGGTCTAGCCCAAAGATACGATGACGGCTTGCCGATTCCGCAGAAGTGGATAAATGTCAAGATTGAAGATAAATAGAAGTTTTCCGAAGATAAATGGAAAAATCAAGAAAAAAGGAAGATTTCCGATAAGTGCGAATCGCAGCGGAAAAGGAAAAACGAACCGCCTAGAGAAGGAGTACATAAGCATGAGGTCGAAGTGAAGAGGGGATAGAGCTCTTTAGACCTAGAAAAACGGCTGTTAGTTTAGGCGAATTTAGGACTTAGGTGGCTATACTAGCAAGTGGGATCCTTAGAATGTTTTGTCGTCTAAGTTGCGCGATTCTCTTTGTAACAACTTTTCATTCTCTTTATCAATAATAGCCTTTGCGCAATTTCTTCATCTGTATTCTCTTATCTTTTTTATTTTAAGTGTGTTTCCGCAGAGATCCAGGACCTCGGGAAAATTAGGGTTTTTCCTTAAGTTTCCATATTTGACGGAAAATTGACAGTGGGAATTTTGGTTCCCACAGTTTGGCGGTAGAAGGAGGGGGGGGGATTCGGATTCTCTTACACAATAACCGCTGAACGAACGAAAAATTGATATGCCTAACTCGAACGTCGATGTCATCTCGTTCAAGGACAGAGCAACGGTCGACTCGACCAAACCTCTTAACGACCTCCTTGTCATCGATCTGACAATCGAGAATATAGATGTCGCAAGGATATTAGTCGATACCGGAAGCTCGGCTGATATCATCTTCAAAAATACCCTCGAGAGAATGGAAATCGATCCATCCGAAACTGCGGAAAACTCCAGCCCGCTAGTAGGACACTCGGGCGAAATCACCATGACTCTCGGCACAGTTAACCTTATGGTTCAAGCCAGAAACATGACGGAATTTTTGAATTCCTAGTCATCGATCGACCCACGTCCTACAACGAAATTGTAGGAATACCGTGGCTAAACTCGATGCAAGCGGTCCCATCGACGTACCGCATGGAATCGAGACCATCTGGGAAAATTTGAAAATCTCGCAGGTCTGCTATGCTACAGATTTAAAACGATAAGGTCCTTCGTCTGACGCTCCCTCTAAAAAAGAAAAATAAATCATCTGCCATCGACAACGCCGCAGAACAAGATAAAACCGAAATCTTTTGGCAGTCGCGAGCAGCCGAAGTGCTGGAAGGGAAGCGCGATCCTACCTGCGAACCTGTCATCTCGGTATGCATCGACGAAGCGTTCCTAGAACGCTGCGTTGAAATTGGTGCAAACCTAAATGAGACTTTAAAAGACAAGCTCTTGGATTTTCTGAAAAGGAACTCAACCACGTTCGCATGGACCGCAGAAGACATGCCAGGGATCGAGATAAACATAACTTGTCACAGACTCAATGTTGACCCTACGTCCAAACCCGTCAAACAAAGAGACAGAAACTGGGACCAGAACGCGCCAAAGCAGTTAACAACGAGGTCGACAGAATTCTCAAGGTCGGATCCATAACGGAAGTTAGATACTCCGACTAGCTCGCAAACCCTGTTGTTGTCAAGAAAAAGAACGGGAAGTGGCGAGTCTGCATCGACTTTACTGACCTAAATAAGGTGTGTCTTAAAGATATTTATCAACTGCCGCACATCGACCGCTTGGTTGAGGCGACGGCAGGAAAAAAACTCCTATTTTTCATGGACGCTTTTTCCGGGTTGAATCAGATCATAATGAATCATGACGATCGAGAGAAAACCGCATTCATAGCTGATCGCAGAACTTAGTGTTATAAATTAATGCCGTTCACCCTTAAGAATGCCGGCGCAACTTATCAAGGACTCGTCAACCGCATGTTCTCCGAACAACTCGGAAAAACGATGGAAGTGTACATCGATGATATGTTCGTGAAATCGCTCAAAGAGCAAGATCATGTGACACACCTCCAAGAATGTTTCAAGAGGCTCAATTTGCACAACATGAAGCTAAATCCCGCCAAGTGCCGGTTCGCCATCGCATCCGGCAAATTCTTGAGATACCTCGTTACCAACCGAGGAATTAAGGCCTACCCAAAACAAATCACAACGCTAATAAAAATGGTGTCCCCCAGGACAAAGCACGAGGTACAAAGACTGACCGGTAGAGTCGCAGCACTTAACCAGTTCATCTCACGATCAACGGACAAATGTCTTCCTTTCTACAATACTTTGAAGGAAAACAAAAAGTTCGAGTGGACGGAGGAATGCGAGAAAGCTTTCCAACAGCTAAAGCATTACCTAGGTACCCCGCCAGTACTCGCGAAACCAGTGGAAGGGGAAACACTATTTCTCTACATCACAGTGTCAATAATGGCCGTAAGTGGCGTCCTCATTCGGGAAGAACATGGCGAGCAAAAACTAATCTTTTACGTAAGTAAAACTTTGCTAGACGCAGAAACGCGATACCCGATGATGGAAAAATTGGCGTTAGCGGTCGTAATGTCGGCAAGAAAACTAAGACCATATTTCCAATCTTACACCATTGTGGTACCCACTTCTTTCCCTCTCCGCACAACTTTGCACAGCCCTAGCCAGTCAGGAAGGTTGGCAAAATGGGCGATCGAGCTAAGCTAGTACGACATCGAATACCGCACAAAAACTTGCATGAAATCACAAGTACTTGCAAACTTCTAAGTAGAGCTCCCGACAGGAGGCACACCCGACCAGGAGCAGAAATCGACCTGGACCCTATACATTGATGGATCTTCATCCAAACAAGGTTCCGGAATCGGCATCCGACTGGCGTCTTCAACGGGAGAAGTGCTGGAGCAATCGTTTCGACTAGTTTTCCATGCCTCGAACAATGAAGCCGAATATGAAGCTTTAATCGCAGGATTGTGGGAACCGAAATCCACACTGTCGATTTTATGTCAAATATGGAAACTTAGGGTGAAACCCTAATTTTCCCGAGGTCCTGGATTTCTGCGTAAATCACTAAAACAAACGAATTTAAAAGAATATGGATGAACAATAATGAACAAAGAGATAAGAACTTGTATGAAAGCTTTTATTGAATGAAGAATTGACAACTGTTACAAAAAGAATTGAAGAACTTAGACGTTGAAACGTTCTAAGGATCTAGATTGCTATTCGAAACGCTAAGTCCTAAATTCTAAGCTAGCAGCCGTCTTTTTAGGTCTGATTTTCGTCCCCCTCTTCTGCCCTACGCCTCTGGTTTATATACTTCTTGCCTTGATGGTTCGATCTTTCCATTTTCCCGATCTTTCCTTTTCTTCTGCGGAAATCTTCTGTTTATCTTCAAACTTGCCTTTTATCTTCCATCTACGAGTAGACCGTCAAAGCGTTATCGTATCTTCGGGTTTAATTTCGTTAACGTCGCGAGATGGGCTTTTATCGTGTTTTAGGACCTTTCGGGCCGTTTTACGATAAAAACCGTTTTACGACTTTAACGAGACCGTTTCCTGATCCGATGCCTTTTTTTACGATTCTCTCGACGTTTTTTATTTAAAACGAGTTTTTTATGATTTTAACGAGAAATCTCGAATAAATCGTATAGTTTAGGCAATGTTCGGTGTTTCGTTTAACCGTTGCCGTTTTATACGATTTCCTCGAGTTCTTTCCGAGAAAGCGAAGTTTTACGGTTTTTATCGTAAAACTTGAATGATAGGTTGGATCGAGACGGAACGGGAGATGTTTCGGCCGTGGTTCAGAATACGACCGTGTCGAAAGACGTAAGTTTTGAATCGGGGATGCGGGAGATCGAGGCGCGGGATATCCGAGAAGTCTTTAGTTCGCCGATGGGCGAACTAGTTGAGGGACTCCTAGTTCGCCCATCGGCGAACTAAGCCGGCCCGGCTTAGTTCGTTGATGGGCGAACTAGTGGAGTGTCTCCTAGTTCGCCCATCGGCGAACTAAGCCGGGCCGGCTTAGTTCGCTCATGGGCGAACTAGTCGTGACTAGTTCGCGTTTGACGGCTGTTTCGGTTTTTTGCGGTTTCGTAAAATGATTCTTCGAGTTTTATAAAACGTTTCTTCGAGTTTTATAAAACGATTCTCGAGTTTTATAAAACGATTCTTCGAGTTTTATAAAACGATCCTCGAGTTTTATAAAACGATTCTCGAGTTTTATAAAATGATTCTTCGAGTTTTATAAAACGATTCTCGAGTTTTATAAAACGATTCTCGAGTTTTCTAAAACGATTCTTCGAGTTTTATAAAACGATTCTCGAGTTTTAAAAAACGATCTCTGAGTTTTATAAAATTACTTTTGCGGAAAGTAATGATCCCCCTTTTACAGAAGTTATCGCAGACGTTGATTTCGAGATTACGGTTTTTGACACCAACAGTTAGCCCCCCAGTCCGCAATTTATTGAGGAAATTTTGCGGTCGGATGGAGTTAGATTTTAATCGGAATCTACGGCTGAGATTCGTCTTATTACGAGGGAGAGCTCTCCTTTTTCTATAAGTATTGGATCATTACTTCTCATATCTTCCACCTTTCAAGTTTCTCTCCAACTTCTCTCTTGAAAAATTCTTATGATGTCTTCTTCCCAAGGTGATCAGCAAAACTGTGAGGTCCCATCCGGTGACAATCCTCCGGCATATCCGCAGGATGCTCGGATTTCCGAGTTTCTTTTGTTTCAAGACGAGATAGATCGTAGCGATGCTGAGGAAGACGCAGTGTCGAGCGACGTACCCCCAGTGGATTCATCCGTCCTTGCAAGAGAAGTCAGGGCTATTTTGGACGAAACGGCGGATGCGGTAGTGGGCTCCTCGGCGGGCGTTGCCATTGAACCGTCGATGCGCCTGCTGTTTCGCCCCTCCTTGCAGCCGAAAACGTCACTGTTTCTGCTGAGGTCGGACTAGCTGTAGCCCCCACCATGATAGAGCCAGTCGTGTCTCCAGCCGTGATCAAACCAGTCGTGGCTCTTACCGCCGTTGAATCAGTTACGACTCCTGCCGCAGTTGAACGGTTGCAGCTCCTACTGCGGTTGATCCAGTTACGATTCTGGGACCTCCTGCTCCGGCTAAGAGGGTGATTGTCTTGGGACTTCCGGCGCTTAGCGCGACGCTGCCTGCTTCAGCGAAAGCCCGCAAGAGAACTCGTCCGAACCCTGATGCTCCTGCGAGAAAGAGAGCCGTGAAGGGTTCCGAGACCGGGGCTTTGTCTAGCAAGACACCGAGCATGATGTCGATGTCGCAGCAACGCACCAAGGTACGGGTTCTCAATCATACGTTTTTAAAGATTATGTTCGCAGCTGACCGTCTTTCTTGGTTTTTTTTTTCTAGTTTGTTTCGTTGATCGATGGGATGATCAAAGAGAGCAGGTCCGAAGTTGAGCGTTTAGCCAAAGAGTTAGCCGAGTCGCAGGAGAGGTCCGCTCAGCTCGAAGGGAAACTGAAATCGATAGAAGAAGTGCGTTCCGCGGAAGTGTCTCGACTTGAAGCTCGGATTAGCGACCTGGAGCGTGACCTTGGAAAGACCGCGGTTTCCCTGATCAAAGCGAAGGATGAAAATAAGTCCAAGGCTTCAGAGCTGCGCAGACTTCAGCGCAAGATGAAGAATTTTGAGGAATCAGCCGTCCGTGTGACGGAAAGGTCTATTCCTGTCGAGGGGAGCGATTCCGATCCGATTCTCGCTGCTGGAGACGTACCTCAGCCTGATGCGGATAAGGGTGACGACCCGGAGGTTGCTGTCGAGGGTGAAGGTAATGCGATGGATGAAGATGAGGCTCCGTATGCGGAGAATGTTTAAAGTTGTAGTCTCTTATGAGACTTTTTTAAAAATTAGATTTTTATGTATTTTGCCGAGTGCGGCTTTTGTACTTGTTTGGGACTGGCCTTCTATGGCTTTGAATCCCATGTTGCTTCGGCAACTTTTTATTTTCGGAATGGATAATCGGTTTTATTTGAACCTTCTGATTTGAGTCGATATTGTGGGAGGTCCGCGAGTTGTCGTCTCGCATTCCGTTCCCTTAGTGGATCGCCTTATTCGTTTGCTCATTTTAGGATCTTTAGTAAATCGAGTGTGAGTTTAGATATAGACGAAGAGACATGCCTTTAGGATCTCGATTCATGCCTTGAGACGTTAGCGACCAGTGTGCTGGGTTTAGGGCAAGACCTAGGTTTACTTTCGGGTTAAGGCTGTGCGATGACTAGTTGGCTTTCGTTTTGCCTGTTGCGATTTTAACCTGATTCCATACCGATTTAGAATCCGCGATAGGTTCTCGGCTTATACGATTCGTCTGGTTGGAACCGAGCATCTCACCGGGAACAATTTCTAAGTTGCCCGGAAGTGCTGACCAAAAGTTTGGATTTCTTTTATAGCGCTATTACCCTTGTGTCTGGTGTTCGAGAGCTATTTCTGCGAGATAACTTAAGTTTGTTTAAGACTGTTGCGAGTTCTTTGTGATCAGCAACGAACTATTTTTAAGCGGTAGATGTTTGCGCAATTTGGGCCTTCGCGAAGGATACGTACATTAAGAAGTTTTGCGTGTTTTATAGTTGCGGACGGACTGTTTATTGTTTTTTGGAGAGGAACGTTTTTTCCGAACATTGGCGACGTCTCGCTATATTCAGAATTTCGTTTTTTCTTTCGATGCGTTTGCTGAAAAAGTTTGAGAAATTTCGAGTTTTGAAATTTTGGGAGTATACGAGTATACGTATACTCACCTACTCCCCCCCTTTTGAACGAGGGGGACAGCTGGTCTTATCTTGCGACAAGATGCCTACGTACCCTTTCGAGGGNAGCTCGCCTTCGTGAAATCTGCGGTTACGTACGTTTGCGTTATAGTACTTGGCGGCCGCTTGCTGATAATTTTGAATTCGAACGAGTGCCTGATCCCGCCGTTCGTTAATCAGGTCGAGTTCGTCGAGAAGCATTAGGTTGTTTGCCTCTTCTCTTTCTGGGAGCAGTCTCCTACGTACTCCTGGGAATTCGACTTCTGTGGGAATCATGCATTCCGTTCCGTATACGAGAGCGAAAGGAGTTTCGCCCGTTGCTCACCTCGGGGTTGTGCGGTGCGACCACAAAACTCCTTCGAGTTCTTCGGCCCATTTTCCCTTTTTGGCGTCGAGGCGTTTCTTGAGACCGTCGAGGATAGTTTTATTAATAGTTTCGGCTTGTCCGTTGCCTTGAGGATATCTTGGAGTCGATTTTGTCAATCGTATTTTCCATTTTTAGCAAAAAGCTTCGAATCTAGTCGAGATAAACTGGGATCCGTTATCCGTCACGATTTCGTATGGTACTCCATGTCTACAGACTATGTTCCTCCATACGAAACTTTCTACCTTAGCGTCTTTGATGCTTGCGTAGGAGTCGGCTTCGACCCATTTAGAGAAGAAATCGGTCAGGACCAGAAGGAAGCATTTTTTTTTTGACGCGTGCATTGGCCCGACTATATCCATCGACCACCGCATGAACGGGTATGGTGCCGAGATAGATGAAAGGACCTCGGCGGGTTGGTAAATAGTCGGAGCGTGCCGCTGACATTTCTCGCATTTTTCGCAAAAAATCCTCGCAATCTTTTACCATCGTCGGCCAGAAATATCCGTGGCGCTTGATTTTTATTGCGAGGCATCTCCCGCCAGAATGGTTTCCGCAAGATCCGGAATGCACTTCCTGCATAACCCGCCGCGCTTTCTCCCCTTGCACGCAAGTCATCGGTTGTCCGGAGAGCCTCCATTTGTAAAGTTCTCCGTCCATTACGACGTACCGTGCGGCCTGGGTTTTTATCTTTCGGGCCGCCCATTTTTCTGACGGAAGTTCTCCGTTGGTTATGTATGCGAGGATTGTTTCTATCCACGGACGATTGAATCTGTAATCGGACTGATCTTCGACCGGGTGGCCTTCCTCCACATCGTCTTCTGGTTCGTTGATCAGGTTTATGACTATGGGCGGTCCGATGCTAGGGTGTTCGATAAATTCAACGGGAACTACCCTGCTCATACCAGGATCCGAGCTGGATGCTAGGGCGGCCAAGGCGTCTGCCTGGGCGTTCTCTGCTCGAGGAATTCTAGTCAAAGCGAATTGATCAAACTTCTAAGTTAGATCTTTTACCAAGATCAGATACGCTTCCATTCTTTCGTCCCTTGCTTCGTATTCCCCGCTAAATTGGCTAGCCACTAGTTGGGAGTCGCAGTACGCGTGAAGGTTACGAATCTTCAGTCCGTGAGCTAATCGTAGTCCTGCGATCAAGGCCTCATACTCGGCTTCGTTGTTTAAAGCGTGGAAAATCAATCGGAATGACTGTTCCAATACTTCTCCTGTTGGGGATGCAAGTCCGATGCCAATCCGAGAACCTTGTTTGGACGAGGATCCGTCAACGTACAAGATCCAGGTCGAGTTCGGCTCTTGGTTGGACGTACTTCCCGTCGGGAGTTCCACTATGAAGTCTGCGAGCACTTGTGATTTCGCGCAAGTTTTTGAGCGATATTCAATATCGTACTCGCTCAGCTCGATCGCCCATTTTGCCAACCTTCCCGATTGGCTGGGACTGTGCAAAATGGTGCGGAGAGGGAATGAAGTGGGAACGACGATGGTGTGAGATTGGAAATACGGTCTAAGTTTCCTTGCGGACATGACCACGGCCAAAGCCAATTTCTCCATCATCGGATATCGCG
>CAKOAT010886264.1:56124-128153 GCA_932364175.1 Eruca vesicaria subsp. sativa
GCGATTATTGTTTAGAGTACGGTCCGGCTCACCATAGCTATGAGTTGGATTGTGCGGACCCTCGGGAAAAAGTCAGTGCCTTTGGGACGAGGTGGAAAGCCGGTCAGCTCGCCAAGATGGCAAGCTAGGTTGCTTGGCCAACTCACCGTCTTTTCGGCTGGATAGTATTGCCCGATTCTGTGAGTAGCCTAAGGTTCTTTCGCGAACAACCTAGGGTTTTGTCGCGAATAACCTAGGTTTTTTCCGCGAGTGACCTAGGGCTTTCTCCGCGAGAAACCTAGGGTGCGAACAGCCGCGAGTATCCTACAGTTTATTTCGCGAGTAACTTACGGTTTGTTCCGCGAAAAACCTAGGGTGCCTTCCGCGAGTAACCTAGGGTTTTTCCGCGAACAACCTAGGGTTTTGTCGTGAATAACCTAGGGTTTTTCCGCGAACAAACTGGGGTTTTTCCGTGAATAACCTAGAGTTTTTCCGCGAACAAACTAGGGTTTTTCCGTGAATAACCTAGAGTTTTTCCGCGAACAAACTAGGGTTTTGCCGTGAATAACCTAGATTTTTTCCGCAAGTAACCTAGGGTTTATTTCGCGAGTAACCTACGTTTTTTTCTGCGGTTTCTGGGAGGGCAAGTTTTATTTTTCCAAAAAGTTCTCGGAAAAAGTCTTTTGCTCAACCCGTAAGATATGTCAAACTTGGAAATAAGAAAAACACTATGGGGTTTGATAGATTTTATCGTTGCCCTTAGTGATCTGAGATAGAAATCGTGAGCTCGTTTTGTTGCTCTTCCCGTGGCGAAGAGTCGCGATTAGGTTTTCGTTTTTGTTGAGTACTACAGCATTTGTGTGAGCGTTGGCTGTACGAGTATTCGCTGCTGGAGTTGTTTTACCAGCGTCTTTTTGCGAGTTGCGACTTTGTCTTTCATACATCCAGACATCGTTTTGGTAAAGCGTTTTGCGGCTATGAGTAAGAGTAATCCGACCCCCCCTCCTTCTAGCGCCAAACTGGTGGGAACCGAAATTAACACTTGTCGATTTCCGTTAAATAAGGAAACTTAGGAAAACCCTAATTTTCCAGAGGAACCGGATCTCTGCGAAAGCCAACGACAAGTAACCAAATAAATGCGGAAAAATATAAAAAACATAATAAAACGAATTTATAAAGAAAGTCGATCTTATTTCCGATTCGCGTAAGAGCGTTGCGATCATTACAAGGAATTACAAAGGCTTTGGCCGCAGGGGCCATCAGCGAGTTACAAACATAAAACCCTAGATCTAGTCGAGTCGCAGCTTGATAACGAAAAACGGAAAGAGATAGGAAAAAAAGGTTTGAATGATTTCGGACTGAACCTTATGAAAGGCTGCCTACGTACCCCTTTCGGGGATCAAGTCGAACGTAGTTCAGTTGATAGAGCTGGACAAGAGATCGAACTGCCTGGGTGAGTTCGTCTAGTAATTGAGCGCCAGTCATAGAAACCGAACTTGTCGAGAAAAAGCCTAAGTTTCTAAGTGCGGAAAATTCTAAATCTAGAAAAGTTGTGAAAGTCTCAGATGAGAGCTCTGGATTTCGTCCCCTTCTTCTGCCCTACGCCTCTGGTTTATATACTCCTTGCCTTGACGGTTCGATCTTTCCATTTTGCCGGATTTGAGTATTTCGGGAATCTTCCATTTTTCTCGATCCTTCCTTTTCTTCCGCGGAAATCTTCTATTTATCTTCAAACTTGCCTTTTATTTTCCCTCTGCGAGTAAACCGTCAAAACGTTATCAAATCTGCGGGTTAGATTCCGTCGAAATCGCGAGATGGGTTTTTATAATAGCAAGGTTTTACGATTTACTCGACTTTTTATTAAAAACAGGTTTTTTACGACTTACTCGGCGTTTTTTATTAAAAACGCGTTTTTATGATTTCAACGAGAAATCTCGAATAAATCATATAGTTTAGGCAATGTTCGGTGTTTCGTTTAACCGTTGCCGTTTTATACGATTTCCTCGAGTTCTTTCCGAGAAAGTGAAGTTTTACGGTTTTTATCGTAAAACTCGAACGATAGGTCGGATCGAGACGGAACGGGAGACGTTTCGGCCGTGGTTCAGAATGCGACCGTGTCGAAAGACGTAAGTTTTGAATCGGGTATGCGGGAGATCGAGGCGCGGGATATCCGAGAAGTCTTTAGTTCGCCCATCGGCGAACTAAGCCGGGTCGGCCTAGTTCGCCGATGGGCGAACTAGTTGAGTGTCTGTTAGTTCGCCTATCGGCGAACTAAGCCGAACCGGCTTAGTTCGCCGATGGGCGAACTAGTTGAGGGACTCCTAGTTCGCCCATCGGCGACCTAAGCCGGGCAGCTTAGTTCGCCCATGGGCAAACTAGTCGTGACTAGTTCGCGTTTTACGGCTGTTTCGGTTTTTTGCGGTTTCGTAATACGATTCTTCGAGTTTTATAAAACGATCTCTGAGTTTTATAAAACGATTCTCGAGTTTTATAAAACGATTCTTCGAGTTTATAAAACGATCCTCGAGTTTTATAAAACGATTCTCGAGTTTGATAAAATGATTCTTCGAGTTTTATAAAACGATTCTCGAGTTTTATAAAACGATTCTTTGAGTTTTATAAGACGATTCTCGAGTTTTATAAAGCGATTCTCGAGTTTTATAAAACTATTCTCGAGTTTATAAAACGATTCTTCGAGTTTTATAAGACGATTCTCGAGTTTTATAAGACGATTCTCGAGTTTTATAAAATGATTCTTCGAGTTTTATAAAATGATGCTCGAGTTTTATAAAACGATTCTTCGAGTTTTATAAAACGATTCTCGAGTTTTATAAAACGATTCTCGAGTTTTATAAAACGATTCTTCGAGTTTTATAAAACGATTCTCGAGTTTTATAAAACGATTCTCGAGTTTTATAAAACGATTCTCGAGTTTTATAAAACAACTCTTGAGTTTTATAAAACGACTCTTCGTTTTAATAAATGACTTTTGCGGAAAGTAATGATTCCAGAAGTTATCGTAGACGTTGATTTCGAGATTACGGTTTTTGACACCAACAAAAACGATTCTCGAGTTTTATAAAACGATCCTCGAGTTTTAAAAAATGATCCTCGAGTTTTATAAAATGATTCTTCAAGTTTTATAAAACGATTCTTCGAGTTTTATAAAACGATTTCTCGAGTTTTATAAAACGATCTTTCGAGTTTTATAAAACCTATTTTTATTTTTACTTTTGCGGATACTTTTAGCCATTGATTCCGTCGTGACCGATTTTGACACCAACAGTCTTGTTTTCTCGAAAGAATTCAAGGAATCATATAAAATGGCAACGGTTAAACGAAACACCGAACATTGCCTAACTATACGATTTACTCGAAATTTTTCATGAAAAAATCGTAAAAAAGACGTTTTTAATAAAAACCTTAAGTAAATCGTAGAAAACGACAACGATTAACCGAAACATCAAACGTTGCCAAACTTTGCGACTAATTCGAGAAACTTATTTAAAAACGGCATCGCATCAGGAAACGATCTCGTATAAAGTCGTAGAACGGTTTTATCGTAAAAGGGCTCAAAAAGTCCTAAAACGTGATAAAAGCCTATCTCGCGACTTTAACGAAGTCTAGCCCAAAGATACGACGACATTTTAACGATTTACTCGCAGAAAGAAGATAAATGTCAAATTTGAAGATAAATGTAAAGTTTGAGGATAAATAGAAGATTTCCGCGTGAAAAAAGGAAAGATAAAGATAAATGGAAGATTCTCGATAAACTCAAATCAGGGCGAAATGGAAGGACACCACCTAGGAAGGGAGTATAAAAGTACGAGGCAGATGACAGAAGCATGGCATGAATTTCAGAGCTCTCATCTGAGACTTTTACAACTTTTCTAGACTTAGAATTTTCCGCACTTAGAAACCTAGGCTTTATTCTCGACAAGTTCGGTTCCTATGACTGGCACTCAATTACTAGACGAACTCGCCCAGGCAGTTCGATCTCTTGTCCAGCTCTACCAACTGAACTATGTTTGACTTGATCCTCGAAAGGGGTACGTAGGCAGCCTTCCATAAGGTTCAGTCCGAAATCAATCAAACTCTCTTTTTCTTATCTTTTTCGTCTTTTGTCATCGAGCTGCGACTCGACTAAGTTTTGGGTTTTATGTTGATATACCATGGTTTTGACCCACTTTTAACCATGGTATTGAGATGATTTTACAATATATATATATATATATATATATATATATATATATATGTTTTGGAGTCTATTAGGTATGTTTTTAGGTTCAGGAGTATGTTGGAGTAAAGTGATGATTTAGGTGCCTTTATGGAGCTTAAATGAGAGTTTTTCCCGAGATGAATATGAAGATTAGACAACATGGTCAATATCCAGAGATCCATATCGATCGATACACATCCTGTGTAATCGATCGACGATGCTTCCGTAGAAGGTGACAAATCGAGATACTCCATCGATCGATGTACGCCTTGTACCATTGATCGATACCGAGCGTGAAGAACAAGTTTGACTCAGCGACTTGAAGCCCAAGTTCTCTCAATAATAAAAGATTTCCCTTAACGAGTTTTTAACCTAATGGAACTCATATTTATAGTTATGCCTATGTGTTTTGGCAAGACATGCTTTTTTGTACTTTTTGAGCTTTACATTCTTTCTACATGTTCTGCTTGTGAATGCTTTTTACGCTCTTAGTTCTTTGATTTATAAAAGTATTCTTTTCATCATACTCTCATTATCATCATAAGGTTATAGAGTTCTAGATTTAGAAGAACACACAAAGAGATTTGTTGTTCAAAAGAACCAAGTGTTCAATCTTCTAATCTTCTGAATTTCTATTATTACCTTGATTCCATGAATCACTTAGCCATATTTGAGTAGATACACTTGTTAGATTTGGGGTTCAAATAGTTATGAGGGATTCCCCCCAACTATGGATTGTTGAGTTGTGATATTCATTATCCTGATGAACCCTAATGCTTAATCTAGAATAGCTAACTAGAGTATGATCATGGAATGATTTAACTTGTTAATCATCATCCTGAAATCATCTAGTATAAGCTGAGGTCCTCTTGGGACGTGCGAGAGCCGGTCTATGATCTTGGTGAGAGCCGGTCTATGATCTTGGTGAATACATATTCAATTCGATATGAAGCTATATCGATCGATACTCCTATAGAGTAATCGATCGACGGCAACCTATACCGTCCGATATCGCTGTCAAAACATCGGTCGATATTTTCGGCAGTCAGATCAATGGACGAGTCTAATAGCGATTGCTAATAGACTTATCTAAGAGTTGAAGTTCTTTAATATCTTGCAAGCAACTTATAAAGACATCTGTAGCATTATAATCCTGATTATCTGAATAGAAACCTTGAATCTAACTACTTTCTTTTATTGTTTAATACTGATATCACTCAAATGTTTAACAATAAGGAGTGACCTACTCTCTCAAATAAGAGGTTCAATTGTAGTACTTAGGGATCGAATCCACAGAGAGCAGGAGCACACAATAGACTATAGAAATCAAGGTTAAGGTAGGTAAACTGTTTATAAAACAGTAAATAAAAGCAATGTGAACAAGGTAGTTGTTCAATTGGTTGAGTTTGTAAGCAATAAGAAGAAATAGCTAGACCTAGGGATTTATCATTCAAGAGATCCAAAACAATAATTCAAGATGCTAGTAACTTATAGATTCATTCTAGAACTCGATTTTAATAAGAAAGTAATCCATCTATCAATGCAATTACTAATCAGATGTCTAAGTCCTTGTTCCAGCTTTCGCATACGAACAAGAGATGAGTATCGATCGACTATGGCCTGCGTGTCGATCGATACTACCTCAGACAGGCATTAACGACCTAATCAATTATGTTCAATTAGATTCCTAGAACAATTCTCATATGCGTCTAAGTATCCAATCCAACAGGATTCAGGTTCCGTTAATTGACTCCACTCTAGTGCATCTCAATTTTCCTATGATTCTAGGTTCAAGCAATCAGTCACACTTTCATGATATCCTAATTACTCCAGATCCTAGTATTACAAATCACCCTGGTGTAGAGATCTATAGATATTTTAGCAATCCTAATTGATATTAAGTTTAACATTAAGCTCATGAAATCCCTAAACCTAACAAGATAAACTACTCAGACATGATAGAAGAAACAAAAATAATAGTCTGAATAATAATAGAATAAGAAATTAGAGATAATTCCAATGGAGTTCCAATCAATCTCTGAAGGAGATTTGATCTTCTCTCCAACTCTCTAACTAAGAACAATGAAAACAAAAGATGAAAAAGAGAGTGTAAAGCGTAGCCGTTAACGATGACTTGCAAATAACATAAATAGGGTTTCTGGTCGTCCAAGGGCATTCTGGTAATTTAGGTTTCTTCTGGGCTTCAGTTGGTCACGAAATATACTCGGCCCGCATTCTGGCATCCATATCGATCGATATGAAGTCTTTCTCATCGATCGATATACATTCCTCTTCCCGACAGCCTTCTCTCGCGAGGCAGACTGACCATTCTTCAGTAAAACGGACATACCTTCCGATCTAACCGTTGGATTGACCCCAAACCGGTGGAATTGGAAAGCAAACTCAAAGCTCTATCTTGTATCAAAATATCAGCTCAATCGCACCATGGGAAGGTCTCCATCTAGATCTAAACATCTGACACATCTGCGCAGTTCTGCACTTAAAGGCTCCAGAAGACACCAAAATCACCATATTTCTCCAGAACGTACCTGAACCTGTAAATACTCTAAATAGACTCTATATTGTAGTAAATATACATAAAAAACCTATTAACCATGGCTAAACACGGGTAAAATCCATGGTCGATCAACTCCCCCACACTTACCCTTTTGCTTGTCCTCAAGCAAAACATACATGCAGTCTCTCTAGAAGAGGTTTGAAAACAGCAGAGACTCAAAAGATTTTTAAAAACTCAGTCACATCTCTCTAGTAGTGCAAACCAAATCATAAACATCCTAGCTTTTAGAAGCACATTATACAATATCCTACTATAGCAACCAAATTCACCTAGTCAACAACTCAACAGATACTGTCCTACAATCCCCTCTACTAACCTCATTTCTTGCATAAATTAAAAGTGCAGGCTTTACCCTGGGAATATCGATCAAAGGACACGTGGATTCAACTCAAGCAAGTTTCTGAGTAAATAGGCAGTCTTATTCTGGTTTCTTTTCTCCCTATATCTCCCTTCTCCGAATCCCAAATTTTTCTTTTTTCTTTTATTTCAATCCCAATGAACAACAAATGTTCATCTTATTGATCTTTCTACTTTTTGTAGCTTTTTCTGGCAAAGTGTAGGCGAATAGTGGGGTCATGGGTAATGTACCTCTCCCTCGCTTCCACAATGTGTGATCATTCCTTTGAATTAGAATAGTGGGGTCATGGGTAATGTACCTCTCCCTTTGCCTCTCAGGAAATCATTTCAATCTTTTTTTTATTGGATGCCAAAGGAAGGAGAGATGGAAACCAAAATCACCAAGACTTTTACCTTTCAGATCTAAAAGAAGAATCTGATCCAGTGCATATCAAGCCCCAAGACAAGCAAATCAAGTCAATATTAGGTTGGAGGTCAGCTTTGGTTCCTTCAAACATTCTCAGCAAGTGCAAACATAGTTGACAGGTTGATCCACTTTAGTATCTCTAGTACTTCTGCAATCAGTAAATCTAAGACTGGTCTAAAGAGTGGTTAAATGACAAGTAATAAATTGAAATAGATCATCATCCCCTTCTTGACTCAATAAAACCATTTTTTTTAAACATTTTAAACATGACTCATAAAGTAGATAAACGTTAGTAATCCCCCCAGACTTAAATTACACAGTCCCCAGTGTAACACATTCGGTGGTAAGGTGAAAATCATAAAGCACAAGTACGAAATTTAACAAGTAAGAACGATATAACTGACCGGATAAAGTATCGATCGATGGAAAAGATTTACCATTGGTCGTTGTAAGTGATGTACTGTCGATCGATATCGATTGTTTCTCATCGGTCGATTATCATGGTAATCATCTACTCATGTCTACTTTTCTAAATATCTAACTAAACACACAATATTAGTAGAACCTCCCCCAGACTAAAATAACACTGTGACCAATGTTATACAGCCTAAGATTGGTGGGACAATAAACCATAAGGAAAATATTTAACAAAGAAAGAATGTATACCTGTTTTGATGTGAGTATCGATCAACACAGTTAAGTGGTGATCGATATTCTTGAGGCTCTGTCGATCGATGCTAGCTAGTCATCGACGATTCTTATGCAAACTCATCTTCCTTGAATCTTCTTCCTAATACCCGACATAAATAAAACACTAACACTCTAAAAGTTAGTGATAGATAACCAATAAAACCAAAACTTTTTTTTTTCGTTGAACAGTGCTCTGCTACAGTATCGATCGATGTACTTGCTACAGTGTCACCCGATGTTCGTGCTACAGTGCGTTGTTACAGTACCGTCGTTACTGTTCATAATAATTTTTTTTTATCTGAAATCTTTAGAAAACAAAATATCAGTAATAAATGAAAATAAAACCATATTTAAAAGTACCTAACAGTGGGTTGCCTCCCACTCAGCGCTTTGTTATAGTCATTTAGCTTGACTTTTAGAGATCTGATTCAGTCCGGGTGAAGATGTGAACTTTCTCCAGAACAAGTCTCGCTGTCTCTCTTCCTCATTTTGTTAATGTAGTTGGTAAAAGCTTTGGCAGATACTTCTCTTTTATCTCTCAGCTCTGGATCACATAGCACTCCAACCTTGGAAAAAGGTTCAGAACTTCCTCTGCAGCGAGCTTTATACTGAAGACTTCCCTCTTGACCTTGTGAAGGAACTAGTGATAGGAAATCTGCATCTGCATTCCTTTTCTTTTTCTTCTTCCTACTCCTTGTCCTTCCCCCGGACTTAGACTGTTCAGTCTCGGTCTGTTCTTGAATACAGAGGGTGTCGATCGATGCTGAAAGCTTCGTGTCGATCGATTCTGAAGGCTGCTTGTCGACCGATGATGTATAGAGATTGTCGATCGATGTTGATTCTGGTTTTTCTGACTCGCGGTTTGAACCATCTTTAGGTGCTGGATCTTCAAACATCTCTATGCATAAAATAAACTTCTCATCGGTCTTCTTTTCCAAAGGATCATAGAAGACAGTTTCATCAACATTAGTCAGGCACATCTTGTTCTTCTTAAGATCACAAACTGCTCCCACTGTAGCCATGAAGGCTCTTCCAAAGAGAAGCGGATTTTTTTGTGCTTGGTTTAATCTCCATGACATGAAAGTCCACTGGAACAGTGCAGTCCCCTACCTCCACTTTAACATTCCTGATGATGCCTGCTGAATCAACTCTGGAGTTTTCTGCGAAAGTGAAACTATCTTTAGAAGATTCCACATTTAATCCTATTACTTCAGCAGTGTCTATTGCCATGATGCTGACTGCAGATCCAGTATCGCAGAGGGCGGTTGGCAATTCATGGTTATGTATACAGCAGGGATCATGAACTTCCCTGGATCTTGCTCCTTCTTCAGAGTTCTATTAGGCTTACGACATACCTTGTTGAATAGCAGCTCAATGTCCTTATCTGTCTCTCTACTTTCTCTGAAGAAATTACCAAGTTTGTACTTATAGTAGGGCTCCTTGAAAGACATATCCTTAGGAACCCTCTTCACCCTCTTGTGGAATCCATCAAGTTTCGCTTTGTTAATTTCTCTCCTGAGGTGCTTGGGAATATAGGGTTTCCTAGATTTCACTCTCATCTCAACTGGAATCTCATCTTTCGTTACCTGACTTTCTATGGCAGTTTCGTATTCGTCCCATTGGTGTCGTTCGATACCTGGTGTATGTCGTCGATTGACATTGTCATCAAAAGAGGTTTCAGCTAAGGTTGATTTCCCTTGCTTTGGTGCTTCTGCAGATTGCTGATTCGTCTTCTCTCTTGTGTTGAAGAAAACTGGAGTATGAGATGGATTTCGAGTTGCCTTCAAGCGGTGTCCATCAAGATCCGGCAATGGCGCCTAATTTGATATCACTCAAATGTTTAACCTTAAGGAGTGAACTACTCTCTGAAATAAGAGGTTCAATTGTAGTACTTAGGGATCGAATCCACAGAGAGCAGGAGCACACAATAGACTATAGAAATCAAGGTTAAGCTAGGTAAACAGTTTATAAAACAGTAAATAAAAACAGTGTGAACAAGGTAGTTGTTCAGTTGGTTGAGTTTGTTAGCAATAAGAAGAAATAGCTAGACCTAGGGATTTATCATTCAAGAGATCCAAAACAACAATTCAAGATGCTAATAGCTTATAGATTCATTCTAGAACTCGATTTTAATAAGTAAGTAATCCATCTATCAATGCAATTACTAATCAGATGTCTAAGTCCTTGTTCCAGGTTTTGCATGCGAACAAGACATGAGTATCGATAGATGCTATGGCCTGAGCGTCGATCGATACTACTTCAGACAAGCCTTAACGACCTAATCGATTATGTTCAATTATATTCCTAGACTAATTCTCATATGCGTCTAAGTATCCAATCCAACAGGATTCAGGTTCCGTTAATTAACTGTACTCTAGTGCATCTCAATTGTCCTATGATTCTAGGTTCAAGCAATCAATCACACTTTCATGATATCCTAATTACTCCAGATCCTAGTATTACAAATCACACTGGTGTAGAGATCTATAGATATTCTAGCAATCCTAATTGATATTCAGTTTAACATTAAGCTCATGAAATCCCTAAACCTAACAAGATGAACAACTCAAACATGATAGAAGAAACACAAATCATAGTTTAAATAATAATAGAATAAGAAGTTAGACATAATTCTAATGGAGCTCCAATCAATCTCTGAAGGAGATTTGATCTTCTCTCCAACTCTCTAACTAAGAACAATGAAAACAAAAGATGAAAAAGAGAGCGTCGTGTAAAACATAGCCTTCAACAATGGCTTGCAAATAACATAAATAGGGTTTCTGGTCGTCCAAGGGCATTCTGATAATTTAGGTTTCTTCTGGGCTTCAGTTGGTCACGAAATATACTCGGCCCGCATTCTGGCATCCATATCGATCGATATGAAGTCTTTCCCATCGATCGATATACATTCCTCTTCCCGACAGCCTTCTCTCGCGAGGCAGACTAACCACTCTTCCGTAAAACGGGCATAACTTCTGATCTAACCGTTGGATTGACCCCAAACCGGAGGCATTGAAAAGCTAACTCAAAGCTCTATCTTGTGTCAAAATATCAGCTCTATCACACCATGGGAAGGTCTCCATCCAGATCTAAACATCTGACGCGTCTGCGCAGTTTTGCACTTAAAGGCTCCAAAAGACACCAAAATCACCATATTTCTCCAGAACGTACCTGAACCTGTAAATACTCTAAATAGACTATATATTGTAGTAAATATACATAACAACACCTATAAACCATGGCTAAAAACGGGTAAAATCCATGGTTGATCAAATACCTAAACTAATTCTCTTGAGCAACTCACCGTTACTCACAACTGCAATTTACTTTTAAACTTAATCAACCTAGCATAATCACTAAGGATTTTATCTTTTGTGTTCTTTAGTTCCTTGTGGATTCGATTCCTAAGTACTACAACTGAACCTCTTATTTGAGAGAGTAATTCACTCCTTAGGGTAATTTGAGTGATATCAAATTTGGCGCCGTTGCCGGGGAACTTTGATCGCCATTAGATTTAATCTGATTAGGTCTAGGTTAATTGTTACTGCTTAATCATCTTCTGACAAAAAAATTTATCTTTTCTTGTCTTTTTCAGGCACATGCCCAGCAGTACTAGAAGCAACAAGAACAACCAACTTGTGTACTCAGAAGACCCCCACAGTTTGGAACGTAGCATCCGCAGAGACTTACGTTCCGCATCGCTCGTCATCAACAACCGTTCGTCGACTGATACTCGCACCTTCGTCGCCCGATACTCGCACCTTTCCATCGATCCACATCAACAACCATTTGTCGACCGAAATCTTTCATCCGACATCGATCGATATCCCTCATCTTAAATCGATCGATACTTACCGGCGAGACATGGTAGCGACTATTATTCTCACTACTGATGAGAATGGAGACCTGCGTGATCAAGATGGTCACCTGTGTAATGCAGCAGGTTATAAGCTGAATGCTCAGAAGGAGATCATTCCTAAGGAATAAACTGCACCTACAGACCTCATTCAACTTGTAGAGGAGGCTAACAGAGCTAGAACTTTGGCTGACTACAACCATATGGATCAGTTCTATACCAACCGATCAGCCATCCGCCCTCCCTCTATTCAGAGAGGAGATTTCGAGCTCAAGCTGCAGTACTACACACTTGTAGGACAAATACCCTTCTATGGGTTGTCCCATGAGCATCCTATGGACCATCTGAAGAGATTCGAGGATCTCATAACTGTCATAAAATCCAATGGAGTCCCTCAAGACTATCTTCTCTGCAAGCTTTTCAAATACTCTTTATCTGGAGAAGCTTTGAAGTGGCTGAGACAACTACCACCAGGTTCTCTCACAACCTGGAGCGACATCAAAAACGTATTCCTGCGTAACTTCTTTGATGACTCGCGCGCTGGAGAATGGAGGAGGAAAATTGCTATATTCACTCAGGATCCTCGAGAATCATTTAAAGATACATGGAACAGATTCAAATCCTACCAGCGAGATTGTCCACACCACAGATTCAACAAAGTGCAACTGCTCTGCACTTTCTACAGAGGCATCACTTTGAAGTATCAGATGGCTCTAGACACAGCTAGTGAAGGCAACTTCACCAGTAGGAATCCGCAAGAGGCTGTGAAGTTAATTGATAACCTAGCTTCAAGCAACAGCACAAAGAACACCGTGAAGACAAAAGCTACATTATTTTTGGGAAGGAACATATTAATGAAGTGCAAGCACAACTGGATAATGTTCAGAAGTTACTAAACAAACAGATTTGCTCAGTGGAGGATGCATAAACTGCAGCTGAAGAAGATTACACAGAAGAAGATGTGAACTGGATCAGTGGAGCTGGATTTCAAAGGTCTGGTAACCAAGGAGGATACAGAAACTTCGCAGGACAGAAAAGCAACTTCAACCAAGGTTTACAGAAGCCTACCAACTACGGAAGCAGCAACCTCAACAACAACAAGAGTTATGGAAACTCATTCTACTCAAATCCAACCCCACCCACCCAAGACAGTAAACTAGAAGAGATGCTAGACAAAGTTCTTGAGAGTCAGCAGAAACTTCAGATGGACTTCAATGGAAAGATCGACTCTGTCTACACCACCATCAACACAAGGCTTGATACCTTAAGCACCTATGTAAAGAAATTAGAGACTCAGGTGGTTCAGACAGGAGAAGGATCAAAGAAGCAAGAAATTTGAGCAAAAGGAATGGGAGAGTTTGCTACTGACCACCATGTGCATGCCTTCCTGGATGATGACTTTTGGGAAGAGGTGAAGCATAAGAAGCTGCAAGATTCTGATGATGAGAGGGAAACAGACATCGGATTCGACATGTATCGATCGACACCGTCTAACCAAAATCGATCTAGATCGCCCCTGGTGAAGAGATCGATAGACTTTGACGAATATAGATCGATGGATTTTGAGGAAACCCCTCAAGAGTGCAGTGCCGTCAAGATTATGTCACATGAAGCCTTCGCAGCATGAAACCCACATCCTCCCTTCCCTTTCAGAATCAACACTACACCTATCGATCGACAGATACACTCACTCGTCGATCGGTACGGAGCTAGAGATATCGACCAACATACTCCAGTTGTCGCCCGATATACAGTACCCCAACGTCGAGTGCAACTTCCAAAGATAGACGTTGCACGACTTAACGCACTCCGGGAGCAGTCTAAAACTCCCAGTAACCTTCCCACCGCCACCATGAAGAGACCCATTGCTTTGAGCCCATGGAGATACAAACGGAAAATCATGGAAGAGTTCTCAGAAAAAGGAAAGAGAAGATTCCCAAACCTTATAAAAGAGAAGCTAATGAGAAAGAATTGTCAAGCTTCAGAAAGAGAGTTCTGAGAATACCTATAGAGAAACCCTTTGAAGAAGCTTACTTTTCACACAGATTCTGGATGTTTTTCAGAGAAACTAAAGAGACAGAAGAAGACATCAAGAGAATGTTTCACCAAGTCAGAGACAGTCTAAAGAAGAAGATCACATTGGAGAAGAAGAGCGATCTAGGGAAGTTCACAATACCATGTTCAATATAAGGTGTTGAGTTCCATCGTGCTCTCTCAACACAGGATCTGGAGTTAGCATCCTACCCAAGATCATAGGAGACCATCTAGGTCTGAAGATAGAGCCTACTGAAGAATCTTTCATCTTCGTGGATTGTTCTCAGCAGAACTCTGGAGGCATAGTTTGAAATCTTGAGGTACAGATTGGAGATGCCCTAATTTCTATAGACTTCCACGTCCTGGAAAACGAGCTCAACTTCAAGACATCTATACTGCTTGGAAGAGCCTTCTTAGCAACAGTTGGAGCTATTTGTGACCTAAAATACAATAAGCTCTGCCTAAGCCTAATTGACCCTACCATCCACTACAATCCGTTTCAAGTCATCAAGATCCCTAGGACAGAGAGCTCAGCACGCGTAGCAGCTTGTTTTTGTGCCCACGAGTATGATTCAATGGCCGAGTACGAGACAGAGCAAGACGTATCGACCGACGGGAACCTTCTTCCATTGACCGATACCAGTCAACCGGAGTCGACTAACGAGCATACCTGGTCATCGATCGACAAGCTATTCCAAGAGATCGAAGAGGAGTTTCCAGACGGCGATTTTAACATAGATTATTAGGAGAACGATCATTACATTCCAGAACTTGCTAGTATCATTACTTAGGAGGAGTTTGATGAAGATTATGAAGAGGAACGAGCCACAGAGTACAGATTTCTTCGGGAAGATGAAGAAAGACCTCCTCTATCCTCCTTCATTTTCAGAGCATTGACCGACAGAGACCACTTTCCATCGACCGATATTCACCAACCAAGATCGCTCAAACGACGTTTCGAACGACCGAGCGACAGCCCCTACCATGTACCAATCTACGTCCCACATGATGATGATACATGATATACCATGATTTTGACCCGCTTTTAGCCATGGTATTGATATGTTTTTATGAGTGTTTTGGAGTCTATTAGGTATTTTTTCAGGTTCAGGAGCACTTTGGAGTAAAACGATGATTTAGGTGCCTTTTTGGAGCTTAAAGGAGAGTTTTCTGAGATGACTATGAAGATCAGACAATGAGGATACATATCGGTCGATACACACCCTGTATAATCGATCGATGACGCTTCTATTGAAGATGAAGTCGAGATACTCCATCGATCGATGTACACCATGTACCCTCGATCGATATGATGCGTGGAGAACAAGTTCAACTTGGCCGACTTGAAGCTTAAGTCTTCCCAATATTACAATAATACCCCTGACAAGTTTTTAATCTAATTGAACTCATATTTATAGTTTTTGCCATTGTGTTTGGCAAGATATGCTTTTGATACCTTTTGTGCTTTTACATGCTTTGCATGCTGTTGATACCTTTTTTACTTAAAAGCTTTGCATACTTTTCTTGTTACTTTGTTCTATAAAATATTTCTTTTCATCTTAATTTCTTAAAGGTTTTAGATTCTAGATTTAGAAGAAACACACAAAGAGATTTGTTGTTCCAAGAACCAAAAGTTCAATCTTCTATCTATGAATTTCTATTACTACCTTGTTGTTATGAATCTCTCAGCTATGTCTGAGTAGATCTCTTTGTTAAATTTAGGGTTCAAATAGTTATGAGGGATTAGCCCCAACTATGGAATGTTGAATTGTTGATATTCATTATCCAAATGAACCTGATATACCATGATTTTGACCCATTTTTGGTCATGGTATTGATATGTTTTTATGATAATTATCTATGTTTTGGAGTCTATTAGGTATGTTTTCAGGTTCAGGAGCATTTTGTAGTAAAGTGATGATTTAGGTGCCTTATGGAGCTTAAAGGAGAGTTTTCCAAGATGACTATGAAGATCCGACAATAAGAGACACATATCGATTGATACACACCTTGTGTAATCAATCGATGACGCTTCCGTAGAAGTTGAAGTCGAGATACTCCATCGATCGATGTACACCATGTACCATCGATCGATACAGAGCGTGATAAGCAAGATTTACTTGGCCGACTTGAAGCCCAAGTTCTCCCCAAATTACATGATTGCCCCTGACGAGTTTTTAACCTAATTGTACTCATATTAATAGTTATGCCTAAGTGCTTTAGCAAGACATCTAAGTTTTTGTAATCTTTAACTATTCTATACTTAGCAATAAAGTATTTTCTTTTCATCTTATTTTTTTGCTATGAATCACTTGGCTATGTTTGAGTAGATTCATTTGTTAGATTTAAGGTTCAAATAGTTATGAGGGATTAGCCCCAACTATGGAGTGTTGAGTTGTTATATTCATTATCCAAATGAACCCTAATGCTTACTCTAGATTAGCTACCTAGAAGTATGATTTTGGAGTGACTAATCTAATAGTAATTATCCTGAAATCATTTGGCTAAGCTCAGACTCTATTAGGCACGTGCGATAGGCGGTCTAATAGAAATTCTAGGGTGAACACAGTTTCAATTCGATCTGATGCTATATCGATCGATACTCCTATAAAGTAATCGATCGACGGCAACATATATCGATCAACACTGCGATAGCAACATCGATCGATATTGTTGGCAATCAGATCAATGGACAAGTCTAACTAGCGACAGCTATAAATTTGTCTAAGGATTAAAGTTCTCATATATTTCCAAGCAATTCGTTAAGACATCCATAGATTTATAATCCTGATTTTCCGAATAGTAACCTTGAATCTAGCTACTTTCTTTTATTGTTTAAAACCCAAAACCCATTCTCCTTAGCAACTTACCATTGCTCACAACTTTTATTTATTGTTTTAAACCTAATCAACCTAGCTTAATCACTTAGGATTATATCTTTTGTGACTCTAGTTCCTTGTGGATTCGATCCCTAAGTACTACGATTGAACCTCTTATTTGAGTGATATCAAATTAGGCGCCGTTGCCGGGGAACTAAGATTACTATTAGATTTAATCTGATTAAGTCTAGGTTACTTGTTACTTTTTATTTTTTAATCTTTTGACACAAAATTTTTTCTTTTTCTTTTTGTCTTTTTCAGGTACATGCCCAACACTACTAGAAGCAACAAGGGCATCCCAAACGTTTGGAACGTAGCATCCGCAAAGACCTACGCTCCACATCAATCGATACCAACACCTCTCTATCGACCGATACGCGCTTTCCACCGTCGATCAACAACCATTTGTTGACCGATTCCCTCACTACCTCATCGGTCGACATCAACAACCGTTCATTGACCGATACCATCACAACCTCATCGATCGACATCAACAACCGTTCATCGACCGATACCCTTCACTTGACATCGAACGATTCACCTCATCCTACATCGATCGGTACTAACCGGCAAGACATGGTAGCGCCTATGATTCTCATGCCCGCTCAGAATGGAGACCTGCGTGATCAAGATGGTCACCTGCGGAATGCAGCAGGTCAGAAGCTGAATGATCAGAAGGAGGTCATTACTGAAGAAGATACTGCACCTACATGCATCATTCAACCTGTAGAAGAGACCAGAACTTTGGCACACTACAACCGTCCGGATCAGTTCTATTCAAACCGATCAGCCATCCTCCCTCCTGCTATTCAGAGAGGAGATTTTGAGCTCAAGCCGCAGTACTACACACTTGTAGGAAAAATCTCTTTCTGTGGTTTGCCCCATGAGCATCCTATGGACCATCTGGAGAGGTTCGAGGATCTTGTAACCCTAGTCAAAGCAAAAGAAGTCCCTCAAGACTATCTATCTGGAGAAGCTTTGCAGTGGCTGAGAAACCTACCACCAGGTTCCCTTACCACCTGGAGTGACATCAAGCACGCTTTCATGCGTAATTTCTTTGATGATTCACGCGCTGAAGACTGGAGCAAGAAAATTGCTACATTCACCTAAGACCCTGAAGAGTCATTCAAGGGTACTTGGAACAGATTCAAATCCTACAAGCGAGACTGCCCACACCACGGATTCAACAAAGTGCAACTGCTCTGCACATTCTACAGAGGCATCAGCCCAGATTTGAAGAGTGCCCTTGATACAGCTAGTGATGGCAACTTCACCACCAGGAATCCGCAGAATGCTATCAAGCTAATTGATAACTTGGCTTCCAGCAACAGCACAAAGAACTTTGTGACGCAGACTACATCATCCCTTGGGAAGGAGTACATCAATGAAGTTCAAGCACAAGTAGAAAACATTCAGAAGCTCCTAAACAAACATATCTGTCCAGTGGAAGATGCAGACATTGTTGAAGAAGATGTCAACTGCATTAGTGGAGCTGGTTTTCAGAGATCTGGTAACCAAGGAGGATACAGAAACTTCACAGGCCAGAGAAGCAACTTCAACCAGAGTTCCCAGAAGCCTAACAACTTCAGCAGCAGCAACCCTAACAACAATAGAAGATATGGAAGTGCATTTTACTCAAATCCACACTCACCCACCCAAGATACTAAATTGGAGGAGTTGATAGACAAGATACTTGAGAGTCAGCAGAAGCTCGAGGTAAACTTCAATGGAAAAATCGATTCTGTCTACACCACCTTCACCACGAAGATAGATGCCCTCAACACCCATGTGAAGAAGCTAGAGACCCAAGTGTTTCAGACAGGAGAAGCACTTAAGAAGCAGGAGTTTGCCCACAACCAGAACATCAATGCCATCCTGGATGATGAATTTTGGCAAGAGTTAGTAGAAGAGATTCAGAGATCTGATGATGAGAGTGAAAGAGATTTCTCATACGACTACTATCGATCGATATCACCAGCTCAACATCGATCGATATCACCCTTAGTACGTCGATCGATATACTTTGACGAGTGTTGATCGATAGACTCAGACGAAAACCCTTGCCAGTGCAATTTTGTCAAGATTATGTCTCACGCCGCCTTCGCAACACGTCACCCAAATCCGTCCATCCCTGTCATCGATCGACATGATGACCCTGTCATCGATCGACACCAAGACCCTGGTATCGACCGACACACTCCAGCCAGTGTCGATCGATACATAGTACCCCAACGCCGAGTGCAACTTCCTAAGATTGATAGTGCACGTCTTGATGCTTTCCGGGAGCAGTATTACACCACCAGAAGCCCTACAGCAGGCCTAAAAGAGAGACCCACAGATATCTTTGAATCCATGGAGATAGAAAAGGAAACTCAGGGAAGAGTTCTCAGAAAAAAGAAAGAAAAGATACCTAAACCTTATAAAAGAGAAGCTAATGAGAAGGAGTTGTCAAGCTTCAGAAAAAGAGTTCTGAGAATACCTAAAGAGAAACCTTTTGAAGAAGCCTACTTTTCACACAGATTCTGGATGTTTTTCAAAGAAACCAAGGAGACGGAAGAAGACATCAAGAGAATGTTTCACCAAGTCAGAGACAGTCTAAAGAAGAAGATCACATTGGAAAAGAAGAGCGATATAGGGAAGTTCACAATACCATGTTCCATCAGAGGTGTTGAGTTCCCTCGTGCCCTATGTGACACAGGATCTGGAGTTAGCATCTTACCCAAGCTTATGGCAGACCATCTAGGTCTAAAGATAGAGCCTTCTGAAGAAAATTTCATCTTTGTGGATTGTTCTCAGCAAAGCTCTGGAGGCATCATTCGCAACCTTGAGGTACAGATTGGAGAAACCCTAACTCCCACAGACTTCCATGTCCTCTTCAACAAGCTCAACTTCAAGACTTCTCTACTACTTGGAAGAGCCTTCTTAGCCACAGTTGAAGCAATTTGTGACCTACAAACCAACAAGCTCTGCCTAACCCTCATCAACCCTTCCATCTACTACAATCCCGTTCCAGTCATCAAGTTTCCAAGGTCAGCAAGCTCAACACTCGTAGCCACTTGTTTCTGTGCCCACGAGTATGATTCTATGGGAGAGTATGAAATCGAAGAAGCAGTCTCGACCGATGACAACCCTTCACCATCGACCGATACCAATGTAGAACCATCGACCGATATGCCCACATGGTCAACGATCGATAAGGAGTTCCAGAACTACGAAGACGAGATTCCAGAAGCCGATCTCAGCATAGACGAGTGGGAAAACGATCATTACATGCCCGAGCTAGATAGTATCACTACTCAGGAGGAGTATGATGAAGATTATGAGGAGAAACGAGCCATAGAGTACCAATTTCTTTGAGAAGATGCAGAACAACCTCCTATCCCGACCTTCCTCCGACGAGCATCGACCGATATGGACCCCTGTCCATCGATAGATATGCCCTATCCCAGATCGCTCAAACGACGTTTCGAACTCACGAGCGACACCTACTATGCGCCAGTCCATGCCCCACATGAGCCACACGACGGAGATTACTCGATTGGAGGTTGGGCCAGCAGCTATCACGAAATTTTTGCAGTGGATACAGCACCACTACAACCCGCGATCCAACCCGATGCAGTCCTATCAACCGATATGGAGCACTCTCCATCGATTGATATCAATCTCCAGACACCAACCGATCCTGCCACAACACCATCCGAGGTACAAACATCTAAATTTGATTTAAATTCACTAATTTCGGATGAGTATGGTATTTTCAGGGATTCAGATGGTCATGCACGAGCAATAGATGGGAGAATCATTTCAATCTCCACAGAAGATGTTGCAGACATCCTTCATATGGCCAATGGACCTATCATCGAAAAAGATCCACACCAACGAAAATGGCCATCGACCGATGCATGGAGACTCGCATCGATCGATATGCACCGATAATATGGAAAGAGAGCCTTCAACAACAGAGTTCGTCGTTTCTTTAGGGAAAAGAAAGATAAATATAGAGTCTACAGAGATGAATCTGACTATGTAAGAGAAGTAAACGGAGATATCATCCATGTTACCAAAGAAGATATGGAAAAATTGCTAATGAGAGCCTCATTATTTGGACGCTCTTGTTTCTGTCTACCAGAGTATGCTGATCAATATGCTAAAGGAGTTCCAGATGGCAAGCTCTACACACCGGCAGAAGTCACTTACATGCTAGATGGAAGAACCGGAGATCACAACTGGGAGATAGCAGGAATGAGACTTGAACATGAGAAAGACCTATCAAGACTTCGAGGAGAACTGCTATGGAATACCACCTGCAATGACTTATCAGAACAGCCCTACAAGAAGAAGTCAACACCTTGCGCGCACAACTCAAATCTCAGACACAGGCATCGACCGATACAGACCCCCCTGCATCGATCGATACACCCGTCAATAACCCGATCAAGCACCACTTACAGAAGCTATCGATTGATGACAAACCCAATCCATCGATCGATACCCGTGCTCCAGAATTTTGTACCAGGGAAGAACTTGAAGAAACCACAGCAGAGATCTACAAATCCATTGAGGCTTGTGGAGACGCAGATTACAGATTATTAGACAAGTATTGGTTCCCAGTACAGAGTGATGTTCGAAGTTTGGAACTTAGAACAGAAGGAATTCAGAAGGAGGTAGAAGACATCCAAAGACAGCTCGCCAGCCGACCTGACCCATCCCCATCGATCGATGACATACCACATCCATCGACCGATATGAGACCTCCAGAATCGACCGATGATCCAACACACCATGACACCACGATGCTGAATGCAGACCACATCTACAACATGCTTGGAAATCATCAGTATAGCATTGCCAGCTTAGAAGAGTGGTTGGAAAGGATCCAAACTGAAGTTTATGGTTTGAAGACTAGTATGGCCAGAAGCGAGAAAGCCACAATAAGCTTTTTAACTTCCTGGTTTGAATAATCACAAGACAAGGAGGATACTTGTTTGCCAACAAGTACCTGCAACCCACCTCACTAGCCACCATACTTTCATAGTCAAGCTAACTGCCTTTAACCAAGCGCTGAGTGGGAGGCAACCCACTGTTAGGTATTCTATTACTTCTTTTTATTTTATTTTTACTTATTACTTTCGGTTTTATTTGTTTTTAGGAAGATAGACACACGATCACTACCTATCGACCGATACGAACCAGTCAATATCGCTCGACACTTACCTACACGCATCGATTGACGATGGCGACTCACCATCGATCGATATCCATTTCGGTCAGGTATATCGTTTACAATTTCGATATCAGTTACACATTTTTTTTCTTATGCTCTAACTCCGATTGATTATACACTAAGGACAGTGTATGATTTAAATATGGGGGATATGATTACTGATGCTACTTTACCTCTTTTTGATCTTATTTAAAAAGTTTTCAAAATTTGGTTTTATTGAGTCAAGAAAGGGAAAAAATTTCAAAGTCTTACTTTTTATCTTACCACTCTTTAGCACCATTCTTAGATTTGTTGATTGCAGAAAGTACTATAGATGCTAAAGTGGATCACCGATTACCTATGACAACACTTTCATGATTGTCTGGAAGAACCAAAGCTGATTTCCAACCTAACCTGACATCTACTGCTTGTCTTGGGGCTTGGTTTCCTTCTCTCCTTCCTTCGGCATCCCCAGAGAATAAAAGACGATATGATTTCCTGAGAGGCAGAGGGAGAGGTACATTACCTATGACCCAACTATTCTAAATCAAAGGAATGATCAAAGCGAGGGAGAGGTACATTACCTATGACCCCACTATTCGCTTACACTTTGTCAAGAAAGATCAATAAGATGAACATTAGTTGTTCATTGGGATTGATATAAAAAAAAAAAAAAAAGAAAGAGTTGGGATTCAGAGAAGGGGGATAAAGATAGAAAAGGAAACATGATGAGAATGCCTGAAACTTGTTTGAGTTGAATCCATGTGTTCCTTGATTGATACTCCCAAGGTAAAGCCTACACCTTTATTTTTATGCATAAATGAAATCAGTAGAGCGGATAGACAAACAAGGAATGTTTAAGTTGATTGGCTAGATGTATTTGGTTGCTAAGCTAGGATATGGTATAATCTACCTCTGTAGTTGACAGATATGAGATGTGCCTTGCAACATAGTAAGAGGTGATGATTTTAAAGTTGAGATTTTGATTGAGTCCCTGCTGTTTTTAAACTTCTTTCAAACACTAACTTAAGGTTTGCTTGAGGACAAGCAAAAGGTTAAGTCTGGGGGAGTTGATATACCATGATTTTGACCCATTTTTGGTCATGGTATTGATATGTTTTTATGATAATTATCTATATTTTGGAGTCTATTAGGTATGTATTCAGGTTCAGGAGCATTTTGTAGTAAAGTGATGATGTAGGTGCCTTATGGAGCTTAAAGGAGAGTTTTCCAAGATGACTATGAAGATCCGACAATAAGAGACACATATCGATCGATACACACCATGTGTAATCGATCGATGACGCTTCTGTAGAAGTTGAAGTTGAGATCCTCCATCGATCGATGTACACCATGTACCATCGATTGATACAGAGCGTGATGAGCAAGATTTACTTGGCTGACTTGAAGCCCAAGTTCTCCCCAAATTACAAGATAGCCCCTGACGAGTTTTAACCTAATTGTACTCATATTTATAGTTATGCCTAAGTGCTTTAGAAAGTCATCTAAGTTTTTGTAATCTTTTACTATTCTATACTTAGCAATAAAGTATTTTCTTTTCATCTTATTTTTTTGCTATGAAACACTTGGCTATGTCTGAGTAGATTCATTTGTTAGATTTAGGGTTCAAATAGTTATGAGGGATTAGCCCCAACTATGAAGTGTTGAGTTGTTATTTTAATTATCCAAATGAACCCTAATGCTTACTCTAGATTAGCTACCTAGAAGTATGATTATGGAGTGACTAATCTAATAGTCATTATCCTGAAATCATTTGGCTAAGCTCAGACTCTATTAGGCACGTGCGATAGGCGGTCTAATAGAAATTCTCGGGTGAACACAGTTTCAATTCGATCCGATGCTATATCGATCGATACTCCTATAGAGTAATCGATTGACGGCAACATATATCGATCGACACTGCGATAGCAACATCGATCGATACTGTCGGCAATCAGATCAATGGACAAGTCTAACTAGCGACATCTATAGATGTGTCTAAGGATTGAAGTTCTCATATATTTGCAAGCAGTTCGTTAAGACATCCATAGATTTATAATCCTAATTTTCTGAATAGTAACCTTGAATCTAGCTACTTTCTTTTATTGTTTTAAAACCCAAAACACATTCTCCTTAGCAACTTACCATTGTTCACAACTTTTACTTATTGTTTTAAACCTAATCAACCTAGCTTAATCACTTAGGATTATATCTTTTGTGACTCTAGTTCCTTGTGGATTCGATCCCTAAGTACTACGATTGAACCTCTTATTTGAGAGAGTAATTCACTCCGTAGGGTTAAATATTTGAGTGATATCAGAACCCTAATGCTTACTCTAGAGTAGCTACCTAGAGTATGATCATGGATGTGATTCAACTTGTTAATCATTGTCCTGAAATCATTTGGCATGAGCTTAGATCCTCTAGGGTTATGCGAGAGCCGGTCTATGATCTTGGTGAACATAGTTTTGATTCGATCTTATGCTATATCGATCGATACTCCTATAGAGTCATCGATCGACAGCAACCCATATCGTCCGATATCGCTGTCAAAACATCGGTCGCTATTGCTGGCAATAAGATCAATGGATGTGTCTATTTAGCGACTGCTATTGGATCTATCTAAGAATCGAAGTTCTCATATATCGTGCAAGCAATTCATTAAAACATCTATAGCATTATAATCCTGATTATCTGAATAGCAACCTTGAATCTAACTACTTTCTTTTATTGTTTCAAACCTAAAATCCATTCTCTTAAGCAACTTACCATTGCTTACAAAACTGCAATTTTACTATTTTAAACCTATTCAACCTAGCATAATCATTTAAGATTATATCTATTGTGTTCCTTAGTTCCCTATGGATTCGATCCCTAAGTACTACAATTAAACCTCTTATTTGAGAGAGTAATTCACTTCTTAGTGTTAAACATTTGAGTGATATCAAATTAGGCACCGTTGCCGGGGAACTTTGATAACATTAGATTAAATCTGATTAGGTCTAGGTTATTTTTCTTTTATTGTTTAATTATCTTCTGACACCACAAAAAATTTCTTGTCTTTTTCAGGTACATGCCCAGCAGTACTAGAAGCAACAAGAACAAACACCTTTTGTACTCAGAATATCCTCACGGCTTGGAACGTAGCATCCACAAAGACCTACGCTCCTCATCGATCGACATCAACAACCATTCGTCGACCGATACCTTTCATTCGACATCGATCGATATACCTCATCTTACATCGATCGATACTAACCGGCGAGACATGGTAGCGCCTATTATTCTCACTACCGATGAGAATGGAGACCTACGTGATCGAGATGGTCACCTGCGTAATGCAGCAGGTCAGAAGCTGATTGCTCAGAAGGAGATCATACCTGAGCAAGAGACTGCACCTACAGACATCATTCAACCTGTAGAAGAGGCTAACCAAGCTAGATCTTTGGCTGACTACAACCGTCCAGATCAGTTCTATTCCAACCGATCAGCCATCCGCCCTACTGCTATTCAGAGATGAGATTTCGAGCTTAAGCTGCAGTATTCTGTGGGTTGTCCAATAAGCATCCTATGGACCATCTGGAGAGGTTTGAGGATCTCATGACTGTCATAAAAGCCAAAGGAGTCCCTCAAGACTATCTTCTCTGTAAGCTTTTCAAGTACTCTCTCTCTGGAGAAGATTTCCAGTGGCTTAGACAACTACCACCAGGTTCTCTCACAACCTGGAGTGACATCAAGAACGCATTCCTGCGTAATTTCTTTGATGAGTCACACACTGAAGAATGAAGGAAAAAGATTGATACATTCACTTGGAATACTGAAGAGTCATTCAAAGATGCATGGAACAGATTCAAGTCCTACCAAAGAGATTGCCCACACCACGGTTTCAACAAAGTGCAACTTCTTTGCACTTTCTACAGAGGCATCACATTGGACTATCAGATAGCTCTTGATACAGCTAGTGAAGGCAACTTCAACACCAGAAATCCACAAGACTCTATAAAGCTAATTGATAATTTAGCTTCCAGCAACATCACTAAAAACTTCATGAAGACAAAAGCTACATCATTCAATAAGAAGGAATACATCAATGAAGTACAAGCACAGCTGGATACCATTCAGAAGTTGATAAACAAGCAGATCTGTTCAATGGAGGATGAAGAAACTGCAGGTGAAGATTATATAGAAGAAGATGTAAACTGGGTCAGTGGAGCTGGTTTTCAGAGGTCTGGTAACCAAGGAGGATACATAAACTACACAGGCCAGAGAAGCAACTTCAACCAGAATTCACAGAAGCCCAACACCTTCAGCAGCAGCAACCCCAACAACAACATGAGCTATGGAAACTCATTCTACTCCAACCCACACCCACCCACCCAAGATACTAAACTGGAAGAGATGCTTGACAAGGTCCTTAAAAGTCAGCAGAAACTCCAGACAGACTTCAATAGGAAGATCGACTCTGTCTAAAACACCCTCCAAAAAGAGCTAAATGGTTTAAACACCCATATGAAGAAGCTGGAGACTCAGGTGTTTCAGAGAGTAGAAGCCCAAAGGAAGCAGGAGCTTGCCAACAACAATAACATCAATGCCAACCTGGATGATGATTTTTGGCAAGAGGTAGTAGAAGAGATTCAGCAATCCGATGATGAGAGAGACTTCGTTCGCGACTACTATCGATCGATATCACCTCGTGATCATCGACCGATACCATCCCATGTACATCGATCGATAAACTTTGATGAGTGTCGATCGATGGACTTAGACGAGTACTCGTACGAGTGCAGTACCGTCCAGACTATGACTCACGAAGCTTTCGCAGCACGGCACCCACATCCGCCCGTCCCTGTCAAGATCGAACCCCAAGAAATCGACCGACATAATTACCCTCTTATCGATCGACAGGAAGACCATGCTATCGATCGACGCACTCCAGTCAGTGTCGCCCGATACACGGTACTTCACCACCGAATGCAACTCCCCAAGATAGATGGTGCACGTATTGATACATTCCGGAATCGATATTACACTACTAGAAGCCCTCAGAAAGCCATCTTGGAGAGACCCACTGATATCTTTGAGTCTATGGAGATAGAAAAGGAAACTACTAGAAGAGTTCTTAGAAAGAAAAAAAGAGAAGATAGCAAAGCCTTATAAAGAGGAAGCTAATGAGAAAGAATTGTCAAGCTTCAGAAAAAGAGTTCTCAGAATACCTAAAGAGAAACCTTTTGAGGACAAGCAAAAGGTTAAGTCTGGGGGAGTTGATATACCATGATTTTGACCCATTTTTGGTCATGGTATTGATATGTTATTATGATAATTATCTATGTTTTGGAGTCTATTAGGTATGTATTCAGGTTCAGGAGCACTTTGAAGTAAAATGATGATTTTGGTGCCCTTTTGGAGCTTTGTTGGGGTCAAAATCGGTACGACGGAATTAATAGCCAAAACTCCCCGCAAAAATACAAAAGGAACAGTTTTATAAAACCCGAGGAGTAGTTTTATAAAATTCGCAGATCATTTTATAAAACTCGATAGGCCGTTTTATAAAACCCGAAGATCGTTTTATAAAACTCAAGGATCGTTTTATAAAACTCAAGGATCGTTTTATGAAACTCGGGAAGCCGTTTTATAAAACCCGAATATCGTTTTATAAAGCTCGATAATCATTATATAAAACTCGAAAGGCTGTTTTATAAAACCAGAAGATCGTTTTATGAAACTCAAGGATCGTTTTATAAAACTCGAAAAGCCGTTTTATAAAACACGGAGATCGTTTTATAAACTCGAAGATCGTTTTATAAAACTCGAATATCGTTTTATAAAAATCAAAGATCGTTTTATAAAACTCGAAGATCGTTTTATAAATCCGAAGATCGTTTTATTAAACTCGAGAATTGTTTTATAAAACTCGAAAAGCCGTTTTATAAAACTCAAAGATCGTTTTATAAACTCGAAGATCGTTTTATAAAACTCGAAGATCGTTTTATAAAACTCGAAGATCGTTTTATAAACTCGAAGATCGTTTTATAAAACTCGAATATCGTTTTATAAAACTCGAAGATCGTTTTGTAAAACTCGAAGATCGTTTTATAAATCCGAAGATCGTTTTATAAAACTCGAGAATCGTTTTACGAAACCGCAAAAAACCGAAACAGCCGTAAAACGCGAACTAGTCACGACTTGTTCTCCCATGGGCAAACTAAGCCAAGCCAGCTTAGTTCGCCGATGGGCGAACTAAGAGATACTCATCTAGTTCGCCCATCGGCGAACTAAGCCGGCCCGGCATAGTTCACCGATGGGCGAACTAAGAGATGCTCTCTAGTTCACCCATCAGCGAACTAAGCCGGCCCGGCTTAGTTCGCCGATGGGCGAACTAGAGACTTCCCGGATATTCCGCGTCTCGATCTCCCGCATTCCCGATTCGAAACTTACGTCTTTCGACAAGGTCGCATTCTAAACCACGGTCGAAACATCTCCCGTTCCATCTCGATCCGACCTACCATTCGAGTTTAACGATAAAAACCGTAAAACTTCGCTTTCTCGGAAAGAACTCGAGGAAATCGTATAAAACGGCAACGGTTAAACGAAACACCGAAAATTGCCTAAACTATATGATTTATTCGACATTTCTCGCTGAAATCATAAAAATGCGTTTTTAATAAAAAACGTCGAGTAAATCGTAAAAAAACGTGTTTTTAATAAAAAGTCGAGTAAATCGTAGAACCTTACGATTAACTCGAGGAATTTATTAAAAACGATGTCAGATCAGGAAACGATCCCGTAAAAAGTCGGAAAATGGATTTATCGAAAAACGGCCCAGAAGGGCCTAAAACGCGATAAAAACCCATCTTGCGCTCTTAACGAAATCTAACCCTTAGATTCGATAATGTTTTGACGGTTTACTCGCAGGAGGAAAATAAAAGTCAAGTTTGAAGATAAAAGGAAGGTTTGAAGAAAAAATAGAAGATTTCCGCGGAAGAAAAGGAAGGATCTAGAAAAATGGAAAATTCCCGATTTAGTCAAATCTGGGCGAAATGGAAAGATCGGATAGCCAAGGCGAGGAGTATATAAATAGGAGGTCTAGGGCAGAAGCAAGACACACGAAATTCAGAGCTCTCACCACCAAAACTAGCATTTATGAATCTTTCCGTTTTTCTGTTAAGCGAGCTGCGTCTCAATTAGGGTTTTTTGTTCTTAAGTTTTCGGCTACTCTCTTTGTACCAATTCAACGCAGATTCGGAAGAAGAACCTCTTTGCTCTCGATTTTCGATTATCTTTTAATAATTCTAATTTTTCTTGTTATCTTAATCTTCGTTTCGCGGTTCTGCAGATAGCCGGTTCCTCTGGAAACTTAGGGTTTTCCCGAAGTTTCCTTTTTTACGATTTATTGACAGTAGGTGGAGTTCGGTTCCCACAGTTTGGCGCTAGAAGGAGGGGGGGGTCGGATCTATCTTACACCGTAGCCGCAACATGTCCAACGAAGAAACGATGACTGGTGACAACCAAACTCGCAATGAACGCGACAACGTTGAAACACCACCACCAAAAGACGCGCCTGCGGCCAACGCTACGAAGGCTAACGCCGAGACCGTCGAAAAGATGCTTTCCGAGTTTAACAAAAAATCGGAAGAGCAGGAAAAGCTCATCGGTTCGCTCGCAAAACGGCTCGAAACCCTAACTACGAGAACCAGAGCGATTCGCCCCCGCGGAACTACCAATATCCGCGGAAGGAGACTCGATTTCGGCGCTCCTACAGATCGTCCCAAAATCGATCATGGCAACTTACCGGAAAAAGATTCCGGAAAAGAAAACCCTGACACGACACTGAACGAATCGGAAAAATCTCCTATTCGCGAACAGGAGACCGAAGGCGACGGCATCGAAAGGGTCAACTTGGAAACGAGCGACCAGGCCGACTCGACGGACGAAGACGCCGACGTCCATCCTAGGAGAAGAAAAACTTGCAGTCCTCAACCGGAGTCTGCTCCCGAACGTTCCTTTACTGGAGACGAAGGGGAACTTGACTTCGCGCGATACGCAAAAACCGCCAAGGAGCGATCTCCGGTCACTCGCAGAAAACGCCGACAAGGTCGGAAAACTGCTAGCGATATGACCGAGATTCGCGATCTCCGCGAATACATCACCAAAATGGCCGCAGCGGTAAAAGCGGTGAAATCTCAGATTCACCACGCTACCAGTGCCGCACCCGAGATCGATCGGCTACTGTACGAGTCTCGGAAAACGCCCTTCACGGCCCGCATCACCGAGATCAAACTGCCCGATCCCGGAAAGCTTAAGGTGCCAACTTACGACGGGACGTCCCATCCCAAAGCGCACCTGCAAGCGTTCCAGATAACCATGGGACGAGCCAAGCTCAAGGACCACGAAAAAGACGCAGGCTACTGCCGCCTCTTCGTCGAAAACCTAGAAGGAGCTGCGCTCGAATGGTTCGCCAAACTTAGGCGAAATTCGATCGGAAGTTTCCGTCGACTGGCTTCGGAATTCCTGAAGCAGTACTCGATGTTCATTAACCCGGAAACCTCCGACGCCGATCNGAGCCAAGCTCAAGGACCACGAAAAAGACGCAGGCTACTGCCGCCTCTTCGTCGAAAACCTAGAAGGAGCTGCGCTCGAATGGTTCGCCAAACTTAGGCGAAATTCGATCGGAAGTTTCCGTCGACTGGCTTCGGAATTCCTGAAGCAGTACTCGATGTTCATTAACCCGGAAACCTCCGACGCCGATCTCTGGAGCTTTGTGCACAAGGAGGACGAATCTCTTCGCGATTTCATGAGTAGATTCAAACTCGTCATGGCTAGGGTTAGCGGGATTAGCGACAAAGCCGCCATCGACGCGTTAAGGAAATCGCTCTGGTACAAATTGAAGTTCCGCAAATGGATAACTCTCGAGAAACCGCGTACGATCCAGGATGCGCTCCAGAAAGCCACTGACTTCATAACAATCGAAGAGGAGACCAAAATCCTGTCCGAGAAGCATAAGCCGACGAAAACATCCGCGAAGGATAACGCGTCCGAGCAGAAGCAGAAAAGGAGAAACCCTCGTAACGACCAATTCGTCATTCACGAGGGACAAGATCTCCAAGGGGCGCATAACTACGCCATTAACCCCGAAGCTGAACAAGGGCGAACTACGGGTAAGACATGGACGAGAAATTCAAATTACGATAAGAATTCTTTCTGCGACCTCCACCAAACCCATGGTCATTCCACCGTGAACTGCAAAGTTCTCGGCGCGAGACTTACGGCAAAATTGGTCGCGGGAGAGCTCTCCGATATATCCAGTGTCAAGGATCTCATCCGCGATTCGGACCGCGTCCCGAAGAATGACAAAAACACGCAAACCCCGCCTCAGGGAAATCAGTCGGGCGAAAAACGCGGACGAAGAATAGACGAGAAGGGTAACAATGCTAACCGCCGAAAAGTCAACATGATCATCGGCGAATCGCCATACTTTAACGACACAGTCTCGTCAATAAAATCCTACCAACGTAAAGCCAAAACCGGCTCGAGTTGGAAGGTGCCGACGGACGATTCTCCGACAGGGGCAATCTCTTTCGACGATGCTGAAACCGGTGGAATTGACCAACCGCATGCCGATCCCCTTGTCATCGATTTGATAAGCGATCTAGAGGTTGCTCGAATCCTGGTTGATACCGGTAGCACGGTCAACGTCATCTTCCGCAACACGCTAGCACGCATGGGAATCGACCTCTCGGAAGTCGAGCCGATTCCAAAACCGCTGACTAGTTTCTCTGGCGAAACGTCAATGACCCTGGGATCAATCCGACTACCGGTCGTCGCGAAAGAAGTGACGAAAATCGTTAACTTCGCGGTAGTCGATTTCCCGGCTATCTACAACGTGATTATGGGCACGCCTTGGATAAATTCCATGAAGGCGGTTCTGTCCACGTATCACTTAGGCATCAAATTCCCGACACCTACGGGAGTCGCAGTAATTTGGGGATGCCAAAGACAATCGCGATCTTGCTTCCTGGACGAACATAAGCTGAGGCAATTGGCGGTCGCGATCGTGAAACCAAAACTGGCAAAGATCACGCCACCGCCCGCAGACGACGACCCAAAGCAAGCAACGGCCGAGAAACCAGAAGTTTCCGCACCCATCGCTTCCGCCCAACCGGAGGAGACAATCCCGGACAAAGACATCGATCCCGCGACTGAAGCGATCGAAGAAATCTACGACAGCCGAGTAAGCACACTCGCGCAAACAATCAGAACTACGAGATGGCTTGATTTCCGAAAGGAATACGTAGGCAGCTCGCCTAAAGACGAGTTCAGCTATCCCCCCTTCCAAAACGGGGGGGGGAGTGGGTGAGTATACGAGTATTCGTATACTCCCAAAATTTTTTACAAAATTTCTTTTAGCTTTGTAACCAAAAACTTTTCGAAATTTCTAATAAAGACAAAGTCAGAATATCTCCGCTACCATCGAAAAACGCAAATCCGGAAAATCGCTTCCGCAGTAACAACTACTTAATCGTTTTTATAAAAATTCGCATATCAAAATATTTTCAGAAAGAACTGGCGAGACGTCGCCTAAAACTCTCAAAGAAAAATATTTCCCCAAAGTTCGTCCACGACTATAAAAACACGAACGCTCGGCGATTGGCCCCGTCGAGCACGCTAGCCGTCTTTAACAAACGCACCGACCTATCGGTCCGCATACATCCGACGAGGATAAAATAGCGCGCTATAAAAGAAATCCAAATTTTTGGTCAGCACTTCCGGGAAACTTAGAAATTGTTCCCGGTGAGATGCTTGGTTCCAACCATACTAATCGTATAAGCCGAGAACCTATCGCGGATTCTAAATCGGTATGGAATCAGGTTAAAATCGCAACGGGCAAAACGAAAGCCGATTAGTCATCGCACAGCCCCAATCCGAAAGTAAACCTAGGTCTTGCCCTAAACCCAGCACACTGGTCGCTAACGTCTCAAGGCATGAATCGAGATCCTAAAGGCATGTCTCGTCGCCCACATCTNCGAATCCGGCGACACCACGACGGGATTCCATTGATCCCACATGCGCGCCTTAAGGTCGAAAAATTCGGACTGCATATCTCTTTCCCGATCCAAATTTTCCCATCGCACGAGGGATTCCTTAGCAAACGAATACCCTTCATTCTGAGTCAGGGATAACCCATGAACGATCCCGCGACATTCGCGATAATCACCATGCGCTTGTTGAACAGCTTCCGCATCCGAACAACCAGTTGCAAATCGCTCGCGACGAGCCTTCTTTTCTTCGGCAACCTCTCGTTTTCCCGCACGACGAGCACGACGAATCCTTTGGTCAGAAAGCTCTTTGGCACGACGAGACCTGGTCGCGCACTCATCCCTCACGCGAGCAACCTCCCCCGCAACTACTTCTTCGATTTGGTTGGCCTCGACCTCTGCCCAAGACGAGCAAATTCCTTTTCGGCCATGTTCGCTCGAAACTCGGCAAGGCGAGCCTCAGCAGTGCGATTGTCCAGGGCTCGGCTCATGATAAGGAAACCCTACCAAAGAGAAGAATTAAGCAATGTCATAAAAACTGCTCGAAAAAGAAAACAATAAACGCACGTACCTCCTTAGCTATCTCAGACCCCCTAATAAGCTCCGGAACTTGATCATGGTCAAAATCCGGAAAATGGGAGGTCGATGATCCGCCCGCCTTCGTCCAGATGCCATCTTCCGCCTGACTATCAAGAAAATCCTTGAGAATATTATCAGGAGAAGCCGCGTGCTCTGAGTCATCGTCTTCAACTACCGGATTTTTATCCCTTCGGAAGCGTGATTTGCCACGCCCCATCGAGGGAACATGCGGAATGAACTCCCCGATAAACGGATCCTCTTCGTAAATCGTAGAATCCGCAAAAAGTCGAGATCGGAAGAGGGCAACCGCTTGACGGACACGTTGCGGAGAAAAACTGCACCAACCAACTTCACCACGTCTGAGAGAAGTGGTGATGTCCGAAAGATCCTCGGGATACGGAGGCAAAGGGTTGGTCACTTCGGAAAAACAGAAAGTCATTTTAAAAAAAATAATAATAATAATTAAAAGAAGAAGATTCGTGTGAACTCGAGTCGCATACCTCTCCGACCCCACGTGGTCGTAAAAAGCGGAATACTACCCTCCTCGACCGACGCACCGTCGATACGAACGTAGAAGAAATTTTTCTTCCAAGAAGTAGAGAGCGTTGGGCAGCCCGTAACAATTTCGTCACGAGGGCATAGAGTGATCCTCCGCAATGCACCCGTGGGCTTTAACAGACCCTCGAGATGATCGACGGTAAGGGTGATTCCTAGCTCGTAACTCAGCGTCAAAAGACCAACGAGTTGCTTTAAACTTGGAGTAATCAATTGACTGATCGATAGTCCCAGCCTGTGAAAGTAATGAACGATGATTTCCGGGATCGGAAACCATAAGTGGCACTGTTGCAAGAAAATGTTGTAACATGTGAAAAAACCCTCGGGAGCATCCCTGTCGCGTTCCCCAGCAAGTGGGTAACGAAACTCGGCGGCCTCTGGAACTCGGCAGAATTCACACATGTAATCGATACTGTTAAAAAGCGTCAAGCTCGGACGTCCGGAAATTTGAGCGACGTCCGACGAAGCTGGAACCCAAGTTCCAGGCCTAGCGGACCCCGACTCGTCCCCGAGCGCCCAAAAAGCCTTGAGGTCCGCCGGATCGATTAACGGGGACGAATACTCTTCTTTCGGAGCCAAAGCTGGAGGCTGCGAACTCGTTCCCTCAGAATTGTGGAAATTGGAACTAGTTGAGGAACGAGTCTTTCTTCCTGAAAACATGTTTGAAGATCTTCAAAGAAAGTGGAGAGAAAAATTTCTTGAATAAGTTGTAGAAGGTGGAGTAAAAAATTCAAAATTTTACTCCATGTACTTATAGGATAGGATTTTACTATTCACCTTTGGACTTTTGGCCATTAAAGTTCCGCCTAATTCCACCAAACTCGCCAAACGAGCTCAATCCACTCGCAAGAATCTCACGAGTGGATTGAGCTCAATCTCACGATTCTTACGAGCTGGGGGCTAATTGTTGGGGTCAAAATCGGTACGACGGAATTAATAGCCAAAACTCCCCGCAAAATACAAAAGGAACAGTTTTATAAAACCCGAGGAGTAGTTTTATAAAACTCACAGATCATTTTATAAAACTCGAAAGGCCGTTTTATAAAACCCGAAGATCGTTTAATAAAACTCAAGGATCATTTTATAAAACTCAAGGATCGTTTTATGAAACTCGAGAAGCCGTTTTATAAAACCCGAAGATCGTTTTATAAAGCTCGATAATCATTTTATAAAACTCGAAAGGCCTTTTTATAAAACTCGAAGATCGTTTTATGAAACTCAAGGATCGTTTTATAAAACTCGAAAAGCCGTTTTATAAAACTCGAAGATCGTTTTATAAACTCGAAGATCGTTTTATAAAACTCGAATATCGTTTTATAAAACTCGAAGATCGTTTTATAAAACTCGAAGATCGTTTTATAAATTCGAAGATCGTTTTATAAAACTCGAGAATCGTTTTATAAAACTCGAAAAGCCGTTTTATAAAACTCGAAGATCGTTTTATAAACTCGAAGATCGTTTTATAAAACTCGAAGATCATTTTATAAACTCGAAGATCGTTTTATAAAACTCGGATATCGTTTTGATAAAACTCGAAGATCGTTTTATAAAACTCGAAGATCGTTTTATAAATCCGAAGATCGTTTTATAAAACTCGAGAATCGTTTTACGAAACCGCAAAAAACCGAAACAGCCGTAAAACGCGAACTAGTCACGACTAGTTCGCCCATAGGCGAACTAAGCCAAGCCAGCTTAGTTCGCCGATGGGCGAACTAGGAGACACTCAACTAGTTCGCCCATCGGCGAACGAAGAGATGCTCTCCAGTTCGCCCATCGGCGAACTAAGCTGGCCCGGCTTAGTTCGCCGATGGGCAAACTAGGAGAAACTCAACTAGTTCGCCCATCGGCAAACTAAGCCAGCCCGGCTTAGTTCGCCGATGGGCGAACTGGGAGATGCTCGACTAGTTCGCCCATCGGCGAATTAAGCCGGCCCGGCTTAGTTCGCCGATGGGCGAACTAGAGACTTCCCGGATATTCCGCGTCTCGATCTCCCGCAATCCCGATTCGAAACTTACGTCTTTCGAAAAGGTCGCGTTCTAAACCACGGCCGAAACATCTCCCGTTCCATCTCGATCCGACCTACCGTTCGAGTTTTACGATAAAAACAGTAAAACTTCGCTTTCTCGGAAAGAACTCGAGGAAATCGTATAAGACGGAAACGGTTAAACGAAACACCGAACATTGCCTAAACAATACGATTTATTCGAGATTTCTCGCTGAAATCATAAAACGCGTTTTTAATAAAAAAAAACGTCGAGTAAATCGTAAAAACGTGTTTTTAATAAAAAGTCGAGTAAATCGTAAAACCTTACGATTAACTCGAGGAATTTATTAAAAACGATGTCAGATCAGGAAATGATCCCGTAAAAAGTCGGAAAACGGATTTATCGTAAAACGGCCCGGAAGGGCCAAAAACGCGATAAAAACCCATCTTGCGATCCTAACGGAATCTAACCCGCAGATTCAATAACGTTTTGACGGTTTACTCGCAGGAGGAAAATAAAAGTCAAGTTGAAAGATAGAAGGAAGGTTTGAAGAAAAATAGAAGATTTCCGCGGAAGAAAAGGAAGGATCGAGAAAAATGGAAAATTCCCGATATAGTCGAATGTGGGCGAAATGGAAAGACCGAATGACCAAGGCGAGGAGTATATAAATAGGAGGTCTAGGGCAGAAGCAAGACACACGAAATTCAGAGCTTTCACCACCAAAACTAGCATTTAGGAATCTTTCCGTTTTTCTGTTAGCGAGCTGCGTCTCAATTAAGGTTTTTTGTTCTTAAGTTTTCGGCTACTCTCTTTGTACCAGTTCAATGCAGATTCGGAATAAGAACCTCTTTGCTCTCGATTTTCGTTTTATCTTTTAATAATTCTAAGTTTTCTCGTTATCTTAATCTTCGTTGTGCGGTTCTGCCGATAGCCGGTTCCTCTGGAAACTTAGGGTTTTCCCGAAGTTTCCTTATTTACGATTATTTGACAGTAGGTGGATTTCGACACCCACAGTTTGGCGCTAGAAGGAGGGGGGGTCGGATCTATCTTACACCATAGCCGCAACATGTCCAACGAAGAAACGATGACTGGTGACAACCAAACTCGCAACGAACGCGACAACGTTGAAACACCACCACCAAAAGACGCGTCTGCGGCCAACGCTACAAACGCTAACGCTGAGACCGTCGAAAAGATGCTTTCCGAGTTTAATAAAAAATTGGAAGAGCAGGAAAAGCTCATTGGTTCGCTCGAAAAACGGGTCGAAACCCTAACCGCGAGAACCAGAGCGATTCGCCCCCGCGGAACTACTAAGATCTGCGGAAGGAGACTCGATTTCGGCGCTCCTACATATCATCCCAGAATCGATCAGGGAAACGTACCGGAAAAATATTCCGGAAAAGAAATCCCTGACACGACGCTGAACGAATCGGAAAAATCTCATATTCGCGAACAGGAGACCGAAGGCGATGGCATCGAAAGGGTCAACCTGGAAACCAGCGACCCGGCCGACTCGACAGACGAAGACGCCGACGTCCATCCTAGGAGAAGAAAAACTCACAATCCTCAACCGGAGTCTTCTCCCGAACGTTCCTTTACTGGAGACGAAGGGGAACTCGACTTCGCGCGATACGCAAAAACCGCCGAGGAGCGATCTCTGGTCACTCGCAGCAAACGCCGACAAGGTCGGAAAACTGCTGGCGATCTGACCGAGATTCGCGATCTCCGCGAATACATCACCAAAACGGCCGCAGCAGTGAAATCTCAGATTCACCACGCTACCAGTACCGCGCCCGAGATCGATCGGCTACTGTACGAGTCTCGGAAAACGCCCTTCACGGCCCGCATCACCGAGATCAAACTACCCGATCCCGGAAAGCTTAAGGTGCCAACTTACGACGGGACGTCCGATCCCAAAGCGCACCTGCAAGCGTTCCAGATCACCATGGGACGAGCCAAGCTCAAGGACCACGAAAAAGTCGCAGGCTACTTCCGCCTCTTCGTCGAAAACCTAGAATGAGCTGCGCTCGAATGGTTCGCCAAACTTAGGCGAAATTCGATCGGAAGTTTCCGTCGACTGGCTACGGAATTCCTGAAGCAGTACTCGATGTTCATTAACCCGGAATCCTCCGACGCCGATCTCTGGAGCTTGGTGCACAAGGAGGACGAATCTCTCCGCGATTTCATGGGTAGATTCAAACTCGTCATGGCTAGGGTTAGCGGGATTAGCGACAAAGCCGCCATCGACACGTTAAGGAAATCGCTCTGGTACAAATCGAAGTTCCGCAAATGGATAACTCTCGAGAAACCACGGACGATCCAGGATGCGCTCCATAAAGCCACTGACTTCATAACCATCGAAGAGGAGACCAAAATCCTGTCCGAGAAGCATAAGCCGACGAAAACATCCGCGGAGGATAACGCGTCCGAGCAGAAGCAGAAAAGGAGAAACTCTCATAACGACCAATTCGTCATTCACGAGGGACAGGATCTCCAAGGGGCGCATAACTACGCCATTAACCCCGAAGCTGAACAAGGGCGAACTACGGGTAACACGTGGACGAGAAATTCAAATTACGATGAGAATTCTTTCTGCGACCTCCACCAAACCCGTGGTCATTCTACCGTGAACTGCAAAGTGCTCGGCGCCAGACTTGCGGCAAAATTGGTCGCGGGAGAGCTCTCCGAGATATCCAGTGTCAAGGATCTCATCCGCGATTCGGACCGCGTCCCGAAGAATGACAAAAACACGCAAACCCCGCCTCAGGGAAATCAGTCGGGCAAAAAATGCGGACGAAGAGTAGACGAGAAGGGTAACGATGCTAACCGCCGAAAAATCAACATGATCATCGGCGAATCGCCATACTTTAACGACACCGTCTCGTCAATAAAATCCTACCAACGTAAAGCCGAAACCGGCTCGAGTTGGAAGGTGCCGACGGACGATTCTCCGACAGGGGTAGTCTCTTTCGACGATGCTGAAACCGGTGGAATTGACCAACCGCATGCCGATCCCCTTGTCATCGATTTGGTGATAAGCGATCTAGAGGTTGCTCGAATCCTGGTTGATACCGGAAGCACGGTCAACGTCATCTTACGCAACACGCTAGCGCGCATGGGAATCGACCTCTCGGAAGTCGAGTCGATTCCAAAACCGCTGACTAGTTTCTCCGGCGAAACGTCAATGACCCTGGGATCAAACCGACTACCGGTCGCCGCGAAAGAAGTGACGAAAATCGTTAACTTCGCGGTAGTCGACTTCCCGGCTATCTACAACGTGATTATGGGCACGCCTTGGATAAATTCCATGAAGGCGGTTCTGTCCACGTATCACTTAGGCATCAAATTCCCGACGCCTACGAGAGTCGCAGTAATTTGGGGATGCCAAAGACAATCGCGATCTTGCTTCCTGGCCGAACATAAGCTGAGGCAATTGGCGTTCCCAATCGTGAAACTAAAACGGGCAAAGGTCACGCCACCGCCCGCAGACGACGACCCAAAGCAAGCAACGGCCGAGAAACCAGAAGTTTCCGCACCCGTCGTTTCCACCCAACCGGAGGAGACAATCCCGGACAAAGACATTGATCCCGCGACTGAAGCGATCGAGAAGTCTACGACGGCCGAGTAAGCACACTCGCGCAAACAATCAGAACTACGAGATGGCTTGATTTCCGAAAGGAATACGTAGGCAGCTCGCCTAAAAGATGAGTTCAGCTATCCCCCCTTCCAAAGCGGGGGGGGGGGGGGGGGAGTGGGTGAGTATACGAGTATTCGTATACTCACAAAATTTTTTACAAAATTTCTTTTAGCTTTGTAATCGAAAAATTTTCGAAATTTTTAATAAAGACAAAGTTAGAATATCTCTGCTACCATCGAAACACGCAAATCTGGAAAATCGCTTCCGCAGTAACAACTACTCAATCATTTTTATAAAAATTCGCATATCAAAATATTTTCGGAAAGAACGGGTGAGACGTCGCCTAAACTCTCAAAGAAAAATATTTCCCCAAAGTCCGTCCGCGACTATAAAAACACGAACGCTCGGCGATTGGCCCTATCGGTTCGCATACATCCGACGAGGATAAAATAGCGAGCTATAAAAGAAATCCAAATTTTTGGTCAGCACTTTCGGGCAACTTAGAAATTGTTCCCGGTGAGATGCTCGGTTCCAACCATACGAATCGTATAAGCCGAGAACCTATCGCGGATTCTAAATCGGTATGGAATCAGGTTAAAATCGTAACGGGCAAAACGAAAGCCGATTAGTCATCGCACATCCCCAATCCGAAAGTAAACCTAGGTCTTGCCCTAAACCCAACACACTGGTCGCTAACGTCTCAAGGCATGAATCGAGATCCCAAAGGCATGTCTCTTCGCCCACATCTAAACACTCGCGAAAATCGAAATCTCCCGAGTTAACGAATCGGACGATTTACACCGAAGAGTTACGTACGAGATGACAACTCGTATTCTTTCCTCTACATCTACCATAAAAAACGAATTTCATACTTAGAAAATATTTTCTTATTAAAACCATCCAAATACACACCGCCCAGCGGTAGGGATTCAAAGCCACCAACGGCCAGTCCCGGAAAAACAACGACAAAATTGAAAAAATAAGAACATCACACATCAAAGTCATCAAACGCAGGCTGATCGACTTCACCATCTACGTCCGAAATCCCAGGACCGACTTCAACCGAATCCGGCGACACCACGACGGGATTCCATGGATCCCACATGCGCGCCTTAAGGTCGAAAAATTTGGACTGCATATCTCTTTCCCGATCCAAATTTTCCCATCGCACGAGGGATTCCTTAGCAAAAAAATACCCTTCATTCTGAGTCAGGGATAACCCATGAACGATCCCGCGACATTCGCGATAATCACCATGCGCTCGTTGAACGGCTTCCGCATCCGAAAAACCGGTTGCAAATCGCTTGTGACGAGCCTTCATCTCCTCGGCAACCTCTCGTTTGCCCGCACGACGAGCACGACGAATCCTTTGGTCAGAAAGCTCTTTGGCACGACGAGACCTGGTCGCGCACTCATCCCTCGCGCGAGCAACCTCCCTCGCAACCACTTCTTCGGTTGGTTGGCCTCAACCTCTGCCCGAAGATGAGCGACTTCCTTTTCGGCCATGTTCGCTCGAAACTCGGCAAGGCGAGCCTCAGCAGTACGGTTGTCCAGGGCTCGGCTCATGATAAGGAAACCCTACCAAAGAGAAGAATTAAGCCATGTCGTAAAAACTGCTCGAAAAAAGAAAACAATAAACGCACGTACCTCCTCTGCTATCTCAGACCCCCTAATAAGCTCAGGAACTTGATCATGGTCAATGTCCGGAAAATGGGAGGTGGATGATCCGCCCGCCTTCGTCCAGAAGCCATCTTCCGCCTGACTATCAAGAAATTCCTTGAAAATATTATCAGGAGAAGCCGCGCGCTCAGAGTCATCGTCTTCAATTACCGGATTTTTATCCCTTCGGAAGCATGATTTGCCACTCCCCATCGAGGGAACATGCTGAATGAACTCTCCGATAAACGGATCCTCTTCGTAAATCGGAGAATTCGCAAAAAGTCGAGATCGGAAGAGGGCAACCGATTGTCGGACACATTGCGGAGAAAAACTGCACCAACCAACTTCACCACGTCTGAGAGAAGTGGTGATGTCTGAAAGATCCTCGGAATACGGAGGCAAAGGGTTGGTCACTGCGGAAAAACAGAAAGTCATTTAAAAAAAAAAATAATAATAATAAAAAGAAGAGGATTCGTGTGAACTCGAGTCGCATACCTCTCCGACCCCACGTGGTCGTAAAAAGCGGAATGCTACCCTCCTCGACTGACGCACCGTCAATATGAACATAGAAGAAATTCTTCTTCCAAGAAGTAGAAGGCGTTGAGCAGCCCGTAAAAATTTTATCACGAGGGCATAGAGTGATCCTCCGCGATTGCCCTGTGGGCTTTAACAGACCCTCGAGATGATCGACGGTAAGGGTGATTCCCTGCTCGTAACTCAGCGTCAAAAGACCAACGAGTTGCTTTAAATATGGAGGAGTCAATTGACTAATCGACAGTCCCAGCCTGTGAAGGTAATGCACAATGACTTCCGGAATCGGAAACCATAGGTGGCATTGTTGCAAGAAAATGTTGTAACATGTCAAAAAAACCGCCGGGCGCATCCTCGTCGCTTTCCCGGGCAAGTGGGGAACGAAACTCAACGGCCTCTGGAACTCGGCAGAATTCACGCATGTAATCGATGCTGTTAAAAAGCGTCAAGCTCGGACGTCCGGAAATTTGATCGACGTCCAACAAAGCTGGAACCCAAGTTCCAGGCCTAGCGGACCCCGACCTGTCTCCGAGCGCCCAAAAAGCCTCGAGGTCCACCGGATCGACTAACGGGGACGAATACTCTCTTTCGGAGCCAAGGCTGGAGGCTGCGAACTCGATCCCTCAGAATTGTGGAAATTGGAACGAGTTGAGGAACGAGTCTTTCTTCCTGAAAACATGTTTGAAGATCTTCAAAGAAAGTGGAGAGAAAATTTTCTTGAATAAGTTGTAGAAGGTGGAGTAAAGAATTCAAAATTTTACTGCATATACTTATAGAAAAGGATTTTACTATTCACCTTTGGACTTTTGGCCATTAAAGTTCCGCCTAATTCCACCAAACTCGCCAAACGAGCTCAATCCACTCATAAGAATATCACGATTCTTACGAGCTAGGGGGCTAACTGTTGGGGTCAAAATCGGTACGACGGAATTAATAACCAAAACTCCCCACGAAAATACAAAAGGAACAGTTTTATAAAACCCGAGGAATAGTTTTATAAACATCAAAGTCATTTACAAAACTCGCAGACCATTTTATAAAACTCGAAAGGCCGTTTTATAAAACCCGAAGATCGTTTTACAAGACTCAAGAATCATTTTATAAAACTCGAAGATCGTTTTATAAAACTCGAAGATCGTTTTATAAAACTCGAGAAATCCTTTTATAAAACCTAAGGATCATCTTATAAAACTCGAGAATCGTTTTATAAAACTCGAGAATCGTTTTATAAAACTCGAAGATCGTTTTATAAAACTCGAAGATCGTTTTATAAAACTCGAGAATCGTTTTATAAAACTCGAGAATCGTTTTATAAAACTCGAGGATCGTCTTATAAAACTCGAGAATCGTTTTACAAAACTATAAGATCGCTTTATAAAACTCGAAGATCGTTTTATAAAACTCGAAGATCGTTTTATAAAACTTGAAGATCGTTTTATAAAACTCGAGAAATCGTTTTATAAAACCTAAGGATCGTCTTATAAAACTCGAGAATCGTTTTATAAAACTCGAGAATCGTTTTATAAAACTCGAAGATCGTTTTATAAAACTCGAAGATCGTTTTATAAAACTCGAGGAATCGTTTTATAAAACTCGAGGAATCGTTTTATAAGACTCAAAGATCGTTTTATAAAACTCGACGATCGTTTTATGAAATCCAGAGATCGTTTTATAAAACTCGAGAATCGTTTTACGAAACCGCAAAAAACCGAAAAAGCCGTAAAACGCGAACTAGTCGCAACTAGTTCGCCCATGGGCGAACTAAGCCGGCCTGGCTTAGTTCGCCGATGGGCGAACTAAGAGATACCCATCTAGTTCGCCCATCGGCAAACTAAGCCGGCCCGGCTTAGTTCGCCGATGGGCGAACTAAGAGGTACTCATCTAGTTCGCCCATCGGCGAACTAAGAGATGCTCTCTAGTTCGCCCATTGGCGAACTAGGAAATGTTCGACAAGTTCGCCAATCGGCGAACTAAGCCGGGCCGGCTTAGTTCGCCGATGGGCGAACTAGAGACTTCCCGGATATTCCGCGTGTCGATCTCCCGCATTCCCAATTCAAAACTTACGTCTTTCGACAAGGTCACGTTCTAAACTACGGCCGAAATATCTCCCGTTCCATCTCGATCCGACTTACCGTTCGAGTTTTACTATAAAAACAGTAAAACTTCGCTTTCTCGAAAGAACTCGAGGATATCGTATAAAACGGCAACGGTTAAACGAAACACCGAACATTGCCTAAACTATATAATTTATTCGAGATTTCTCGCTGAAATCATAAAAACGCGTTTTTAATAAAAAAAAAACGTCGAGTAAATCGTAAAAAACGTGTTTTTAATAAAAAGTCGAGTAAATCGTAAAACCTTACGATTAACTCGAGGAATTTATTAAAAACGATGTCAGATCAGGAAACGATCCCGTAAAAAGTTGGAAAACGGATTTATCGCAATCTAACCCGCAGATTGGAACACATATTGCGATCTTAACGGAATCTAACCCGCAGATTCGATAACGTTTTGACGGTTTACTCGCAGGAGGAAAATAATAGTCAAGTTTAAAGATAAAAGGAAGGTTTGAAGAAAAATAGAAGATTTCCGTGGAAGAAAAGGAAGGATCGAGAAAAATGGAAAATTCCCGATATAGTCGAATCTTGGCGAAATGGAAAGACCGAATGACCAAGGCGAGGAGTATATAAATAGGAGGTCTAGGGTAGAAGCAAGAACACGAAATTCAGAGCTTTCACCACCAAAACAAGCATTTAGGAATCTTTCCGTTTTTCTGTTAGCGAGCTGCGTCTCAATTAGGGTTTTTTGTTCTTAAGTTTTCGGCTACTCTCTTTGTACCAGTTCAACGCAGATTCGGAATAAGAACCTCTTTGCTCTCGATTTTTTATCTTTTAATAATTCTAAGTTTTCTCGTTATCTTAATCTTCGTTGTGCGGTTCTGCAGATAGCCGGTTCCTCTGGAAACTTAGGGTTTTCCCGAAGTTTCCTTATTTACGATTATTTGACAGTAGGTGGATTTCGACACCCACACCTTCCTTTGGCATCCCAAAAAGAGAAAAATAAAAGATTGAGATGATTTCTTGAGAAGTAGAGGGAGAGGTACATTACCCATGACCCCACTATTCTAATTCAAAGGAATGATCTCACATTGTGGAAGCGAGGGACAGGTAAATTACCCATTACCCCACTATTTGCCTACACTTTGTCAAAAAAGACTACAAAAAGTAGAAAGATCAATAAGATGAACATTTGTTGTTCATTGGGATTGATATAAAAGAAAAAGAAAATTTGGGATTCAGAGAAGGGAGATATAGGGAGAAAAGAAACCAGAATGAGAATGCCTGAAACTTGCTTGAGTTGAATCCAAGTGTTCTTTGATCGATATTCCCAAGGTAAAGCCTACACTTTTATTTTATGCATAAATGAAAACAGTAGAGGGGATAGACAAAGATGATTTCTAAGTTGATTGGCTAGATGAATTTGGTTGCTAAGCTAGGATATGGTATAATGTACTTCTGTAGTTAGTAATATGAGATGGGGCTTGCAACAAAGTAGAGGTGATGATCTTAAGTTAAGAATTGATTGAGTCCCCACTGTTTTCTTTTTAAACTTCTTCCAAAGACTAACTATTGTGTTTGCTTGAGGACAAGCAAAAGGTTAAGTCTCGGAGATTTGATCTACCATGGTTTTGACAAACTTTTAACCATGGTATTGAGATGATTTTACAATATATATATATATATATATATATATATGTTTTGGAGTATATTAGGTAGGTTTTCAGGTTCAGGAGCATTTTGGAGTAAATTGATGATATAGGTGCCTTTATGGAGCTTAAAGGAGAGTTTTTCCCGATATGACTATGAAGATCAGACAACAAGGTCGATATCCACAAGTCTATATCAATCGATACACATCCTGTGTAATCGATCGACGACGCTTCCGTAGAAGATGACAAATCGAGATACTCCATCGATCTATGTACGCCTTGTACCATCGATCGATACCGAGCGTGAAGAACAAGTTTGACTCAGCCGACTTGAACCCCAAGTTCTCTCAATATTACAATATTGCCCCTGACGAGTTTTTAACCTAATTGAACTCATATTTATAGTTATGCCTATGTGTTTTGGCAAGACATGCTTTTTTGTACTTTTTGAGCTTTACATGCTTTCTACATGTTCTGCTTTTGAATACTTTTTATGCTCTTAGTTCTTTGATTTATAAAAGTATTCTTTTCATCTTATTCTTGTGGGAACCAAAATCCACCTACTGTCAATAAATCGTAAAAAAGGAAACTTCGGGAAATCCCTAAGTTTCCAGAGGAACCGGCTATCTGCAGAACCGCACAACGAAGATTAAGAAAACGATAAATTTAGAATTTAAAAGAGAATAAACGAAATTGAGAGCAAAGAGGTTCTTATTCCGAATCTGCGTAAGAACTGGTACAAAGAGAGTGGCCGAAAAGCCTAAGAACGAAAAACCCTCATTGAGACGCAGCTTGCTAACAGAAAACGGAAATATTCCTAAATGCTAATTTTAGTGGTGAGAGCTCTGAAAATCGTGTCCCAGCTTATGCCCTATGCCTCCTCCTTATATACTCCACCTTGTTGGGGTCAAAATCGGTACGACGGAATCAATAGCCAAAATTCCCCGCAAAAATACAAAAGGAATAGTTTTATAAAACCCGAGAAGTCATTTTATAAAACTCGACGTCATTTATGAAACTCGCAGATCGTTTTATAAGACTAGAGAAGCCATTTTATAAAACTCGAAGACCGTTTTATAAAACTCGAAGATCGTTTTATAATACTCGAGAAGCCGTTTTATAAAACTCGAAGATCGTTTTATAAAACTCGAAGACCATTTTATAAAACTCAAAGATCGTTTTATAAAACTCGAAGACCGTTTTATAAAACTCGAAGATCGTTTTATAAAACTCGAAGACCGTTTTATAAAACTCAAAGATCGTTTTATAAAACGAGAAGTAATTTATAAAACTTAAAGATCATTTTATAAAACTCGAAGATCGTTTTATAAAACACGAGAAGCCGTTTTATAAAACTCGAAGACCATTTTACAAAACTCGAAGATCGTTTTATAAAACTCGAGAAGCTATTTTATAAAACTCGAAGATCGTTTTATAAAACTCGAGAAGCCGTTTTATAAAACTCGAAGATCGTTTTATAAAACCCACAAAGCCGTTTTATAAAACTCGAAGATCGTTTTATAAAACTGGAGAAGCCGTTTTACAAAACTCGAGAAGTCATTTATAAAACTCAAAGATCGTTTTATAAAACTCGAAGATCGTTTTATAAAACACGAGAATCCGTTTTATAAAACTCGAAGACCGTTTTATAAAACTCGAAGATCGTTTTATAAAACTCGAGAAGCTGTTTTATAAAACTCGAAGATCGTTTTATAAAACTCGAGAAGCCGTTTTATAAAACTAGAAGATCGTTTTATAAAACTCGAAACAAATGCTGACAAGGTCGGAAAACTGCTGGCGGCCTGACCAAGATTCGCGATCTCCGCGAATATATCACCAAAACGGCCCCAGCGGTAAAAGCGGTAAAATCTCAGATTCACCACGCTACCAGCGCCGCTCCTGAAATCGATCGGCTACTGTACGAGTCTCGGAAGACGCCCTTCACGGCTCGCATCACCGAGATCAAACTGCCCGATCCCGGAAAACTTAAGGTGCCAACCTACGACGGGACGTCCGATCCCTAGGCACACCTACAAGCATTCCAGATCACCATGGGACGAGCTAATCTCAAGGACCACGAAAAGGACGCAGGCTACTGCCGCCTCTTCGTTGAAAACCTAGAAGGAGCAGCGCTCGAATGGTTCGCCAAACTTAGGCGAAATTCGATCGGAAGTTTCCGCCGACTGGCTTCGGAATTCCTGAAGCAATACTCGATGTTCATTAATCCAGAAACCTCCGACGCCGACCTCTTTTGTAACGACGCTAACCGCCGAAAAATCAACATGATTAACAGTGAATCGCAATATTATAACGACACCGTCTCGTCTATCAAATCCTACCAACGAAAAGCCGAAACTGGCTCGAGTTGGAAGGTGCCGACGGATGACTCTCCGAAAGGGGTGATCTCATTCGACGACGCTGAAACCGGCGGAATTGACCAACCTCGTGCCAATCCTCTTGTCATCGACTTAGTGATAAGCGATTTAGAAGTTGCTCGGATTTTGGTCGATACCGGGAGTACTGTCAACGTGATCTTCCACAACACGCTAGCACGCATGGGAATCGACCTCTCGGAAGTCAAGCCGATTCCAAAACCGTTGACTTGTTTCTCCGGCGAGACGCCAATGACCCTGGGATCAATCCGACTACCGGTTGCCGCAAAAGAAGTGACGAAAATCGTTAACTTCGCGGTAGTCGATTTCCCGGCTATCTACAATGTGATGATGGGCACGCCTTGGATAAATTCCATGAAGGCGGTTCTGTCAACATATCACTTAGGCATCAAATTCCCAACACCTACGGGAGTCGCAGTAATTTGGGGATGCAAAAGACAATCACGATTCTGCTTCTTGGCCGAACATAAGCTGAAGCAATTGGCGGTAGCAATCGTGAAACCAAAACGGGCAAAGGTCTTCCCACCGCCCGCAGAAGACGACCCAAAGCAAGCAACGGCCGAGAAACCAGAGTCCATCGCTTCCACCCGACCGGAGGAGACAATCCCGGACAAAGACATCGATCCTGCAACTGAAGCGATCGAGAAGTCTGCGACAGTCGAGTAAGCACTCTCGCGCAAACAATCAGAACTATGAGATGGCTTGATTTCCGAAAGGAATACATAGGCAGCTCGCCTAAAGACGAGTTCAGCTACCCCCCCCTTCCAAAACGGGGGGGGGGGGGGAGTGGGTGAGTATACGAGTATTCGTGTACACCAAAAACTTTTTTTAAAAAAAATTTCGCTTTGTAATAGAAAAATTTTCGAAATTTTTAATAAAGACAAAGTTAGAATATCTCCGTTACTATTAAGAACGCAAAAGAAATTCCAAACATCCAGAAAATCGCTTCCGCAGTAACAACTACTTAATCGTTTTTATAAAACTTGCGTATCAAAATATTTTCGGAAAGAACTGGCAAGACGTCGTCTAAACTCTCAAGAAAAACATTTCCCCAAGTCCGTCCGCGACTATAAAAACACGAACACTCGGCGATTGGCCCCGTCGAGCACGCTAGCCGTCCAAACAAACGCATCGACCTATCGGTCCGCATACATCCGACTAGGATAAAATAGCATGCTATAAAAGAAATCCAAATTTTTGGTCAGCACTTCCGGGCAAATTAGAAATTGTTCCCGGTGAGATGCTCGATTCCAACCATATGAATCGTATAAGCCAAGAACTTATCGCGGATTCTAAATCGGTATGGAGTCAGGTTAAAATCGCAACGGGCAAAACGAAAGCCGACTAGTCATCGCACAGCCCTAATCCGAAAGTAAACCTAGGTCTTGCCCTAAACCCAGCACACTGGTCGCTAACGTCTCAAGGCATGAATCGAGATCCTAAATGCATGTCTCTTTGCCCACATCTAAACACTCGAGAAAATCTAAATCTCCCGAGTTAACGAATCGGACGATTTACACCAAAGAGTTAGATACAAGATGACAACTCGTATTCTTCCCTCTACATCTAACACAAAACACGAATTTCATACTTAGAAAATATTTTCTTATTAAAAGCATTCAAGTACATACCGCCCAGCGGTAGGGATTCAAAGCCACCAACGGCTAGTCCCGGAAAAACAGCAAACAAAATAAAATAAAAACTAACATCACACATTGAAGTCATCAAACACGGACTGATCGACTTCGCCCTCCTCATCCGAAATCCCAGGTCCAACTTCGGCCGAATCCAGCGACACCACGATGGGATTCTATTGATCCCACATGCGCGCCTTAAGATCGAAAAGTTCGGGCTGCATATCTCTTTCTTGATCCAAGTGTTCCCACTGTGCGGAGTATTCCTTAGCAAATGAATATCCTTCATTCTGAGTTAGGGATAACCCACGAACGATCCCGCGACATTCACGATAATCACCGTGCGCCCGTTGAACAACTTTGGCATCCGAACAACCAGTTGCAAATCGCTCACGACGAGCCTTCATCTCTTCGGCAACCTCTCGTTTGCCTGCACGACGAGCACGACGAATCCTTTGATCAGAAAGCTCCTTGGCACGGCGAGATCTAGCCACACACTCATCCCTCATGCGAGCAACCTCCCTCGCAACCTCTTTTTCGGCTCGGTTGGCCTCGACCTCTGCCCGAAGACGAGCAACTTCTTTTTCAGCCATGTTCGCTCGAAACTCGGCAAGGTGAGCTTCAGCAGTACGGCTGTTTAGGGCCCGGCTCATGACAAGGAAACCCTACCAAAGGAAAGAATTAAGCGATATCATCCAATGATAAAACTGCTCGAAAAAGAAAATAAAAATAAACACACGTAAATCCTTAGCTTTCTCAGACCCCCTAATAAACTCCGGGACTTGATCATGGTCAATGTCCGGAAAATGGGAGGTCGATGATCCGCCCGCTTTCGTCCAGACGCCTTCTTCCGTTTGACTATCGAGGAAGTCCTTGAGAATGTTGTCAGGAGAAGCCGCGCGTTCAGAATCATCATCTTCGACAACCGGATTCTTATCCCTTCGAAAGCTTGATTTGCTCATCCAGGGAACATACGGGATAAACTCCCCAATGAACGCATCCTCTTCATAAATCGGAGAATCCGCAAAGAGTCGAGATCGGAAGAGGGCAACCGCTTGGCGGACGCGTTGTGGAGAAAAACCGCACCAGCCAACTTCACCACGTTTAAGAGAAGCGGTGATGTTCTGGAGATCCACATGATACGGAGGCAAAGGGTTGGTCACTGCGGAAAAAGATAGACGGATAAAACAAAAAAGGGGAAGAAAATTCGTATGAACTCAATTCACATACCTCTCCGACCCCACACAGTCGTAAAAAGCGGAATGCAACCCTCCTCGACTGACGCACTGTCAATACGAACGTAGAAGAAAGTTTTCTTCCAAGAAGTAGAAAGCGTTGAGCAGCCCGTAACAATTTCGTCACGAGGGCATATAGTATCCTCTGCGACTGCCCCGTGGGCTTCAATAGACTCTCGAGATGATCAACGTTAAGGGAATTCCCTGCTCATAACTCAGCGTCAAGAGACCAACGAGTTGCTTTAAACCAGGGGGAGTGAGTTGACTGATCTGTAGCCCCAGCTTGTGAAGATAATGAACAATGAATTCTGGGATCGGAAACCATAAGTGGCATTATTGTAAGAAAATGTTGTAACATGTGAAAAAACCCTCGGGCGCATCCTTGTCGCACTCCCCGGCAAGTGGGAGACGAAACTCGACAGCCTCTAGAACTCGGCAAAATTCGCGCATATAATCGATACTGTTAAAAAGATCCGAGTTCGGATATTCGGAAGTTTGATCGATGTCCGACAAAGCTGGAACCCAAGTCCCAGGCCTAGCGGACCTCGACTCATCTCCCAATGCCCAAAAAGCCTCACGGTCCGTCGGATCGATTAACAGGGACAAATACTCTTCTTTCGGAGCTGAAACTGGAGGCTGCGAGCTCGTTCCTTCAGAATTGCGAGAATTGGAGCTAGTTGAGGAACGAGTCCTTCTTCCTGAAAACATGTTTGAAGATCCTCAAAGAGAGTAGAGAGAAAAGTTTCTTGGATAAGTTGTAGAAGATGGAGTAAAGAATTCAAAATTTTACTCCATCCACTTATAAGGAAGAATTTTACTATTCACCCTTGGACTTTTGGCCATTAAAGTTCGGCCTAATTCTACCAAACTCGCCAAACGAGCTCAATCCACTCGCAAGAACAACACAATTCTTACGAGCTGGGGGGCTAACTGTTGGGGTCAAAATCGGTACGACGGAATCAATAGCCAAAATTCCCCGCAAAAATACAAAAGGAATAGTTTTATAAAACTCGAGAAGTCGTTTTATAAAACTCGACGTCATTTATGAAACTCGCAGATCGTTTTATAAGACTCGAGAAGCCGTTTTATAAAACTCAAAGACCGTTTTATAAAACTCGAAGATCGTTTTATAAAACTCGAGAAGCCGTTTTATAAAACTCGAAGATCGTTTTATAAAACTCGAAGACCGTTTTATAAAACTCAAAGATCGTTTTATAAAAATCGAAGACCGATTTATAAAACTCGAAGATCGTTTTATAAAACTCGAAGACCGTTTTATAAAATTCAAAGATCGTTTTATAAAACGAGAAGTCATTTATAAAACTCAAAGATCGTTTTATAAAACTCGAAGATCGTTTTATTAAACACGAGAAGCCGTTTTATAAAACTCGAAGACCATTTTATAAAACTCAAAGATCGTTTTATAAAACTCGAGAAGCTGTTTTATAAAACTCGAAGATCGTTTTATAAAACTCGAGAAGCCGTTTTATAAAACTCGAAGGTCGTTTTATAAAACCCACAAAGCCGTTTTATAAAACTCGAAGATCGTTTTATAAAACTCGAGAAGCCGTTTTATAAAACTCGAGAAGTCATTTATAAAACTCAAAGATCGTTTTATAAAACTCGAAGATCATTTTATAAAACACGAGAAGCCATTTTATAAAGCTCGAAGACCGTTTTATAAAACTCGAAGATCGTTTTATAAAACTCGAGAAGCTGTTTTATAAAACTCGAAGATCGTTTTATAAAACTCGAGAAGCCGTTTTATAAAACTAGAAGATCGTTTTATAAAACTCGAAAAGCCGTTTTATAAAACACGAAGATCGTTTTATAAAACTCGAAAAGCCGTTTTATAAAACTCAAGAAATCGTTTTACAAACCCGCAAAAGACCTAAACCGCCACGAAGCGTGAACTAGTCGCAACTAGTTCGCCTGCTGGCGAACTAAGCCAAGCTGGCTTAGTTCGCCAGCAGGCGAACTAGGCACTCCACGGCTAGTTCGCCTGCTGGCGAACTAAGCCAGCCCGGCTTAGTTCGCCAGCAGGCGAACTAGGACCTCCTCAGCTAGTTCGCCTGCTGGCGAACTAAGCCGGCCAGGCGAACTAGAGATCTCCCGGATATCCCGCGGCCCCGATTCTAACCTTACGTCCTTCGACACGGTCACATTCTGAACCACGGCCAAAATGTCTCTCGTTTCATCCCGATCCGACTTATCGTTTGAATTCTACGATAAAAACCGTAAAACTCCGTTTTCCCGAAAAGAACTCAAAGAACTCAAAGCAAAACACCGAACATCGTCTAAACTATACGATTTATCCGAGATTCTTCGCTAAGATCATAAAAACGTGTTTTAATAAAAAACATCGAGAAAATCGTTAAAACGGCATCGGATCAGGAAACGGTCTCGTATAAGGTCGTAAAACTGTTTTTATCGTAAAACGGCCTGAAAGGTCCTAAAACACGATAAAAACCCATCTCGCGATATTAACGAAATCAAACCCGAAGATACGATCATGTTTTGACGGTTTACTCGCAGACGCAAGATAAAAGGCAAGTTTGAAGATAAATAGAAGATTTCCGCGGAAGAAAAGGAAGGATCGACAGATATGGAAAGTTCCCGATATATTCAGTTTCAGGCGAAATGGAAAGATCAAAACCGCCTAAGGGGGAGTATATAAGGAGGAGGCACAGGGCAGAAGCTGGGACACGATTTTCAGAGCTCTCACCACCAAAATTAGCTTTTAAGAATATTTTCGTTTTCTGTTAGCGAGCTGCGTCTCAATTAGGGTTTTTCGTTCTTAAGCTTTTCGGCTACTCTTTTGTACCAGTTCTACGCAGATTCGGAATAAGAACCTCTTTGATCTCAATTTCGATTATTCTTTTAAAAATTCTAAGTTTATCGTTTTCTTAATTTTCGTTGTGCGGTTCTGCAGATAGCAGGTTCCTCTAGAAACTTAGGGTTTTTCCCGAAGTTTCCTTTTTTACGATTTATTGACAGTAGGTGGATTTCGGTTCCCACACTCCTTAGGCGGTTTTAATCTTTCCATTTCGCCCGAAACCGAATATATCGAGAATTTTCCATTTCTGTCGATCCTTCCTTTTCTTCCGCGGAAATCTTCTATTTATCTTCAAACTTGCCTTTTATCTTCTGTCCGCGAGTAAACCATCAAAACGTTATCGTATCTTCGGGTTTGATTTCGTTAATATCGCGAGATGGGTTTTTATCGTGTTTTAGGACCTTTCGGGCCGTTTTACGATAAAAACCGTTTTACGACTTTATACGAGACCGTTTCCTGATCCGATGCCGTTTTTACGATCTCCTCGACGTTTTTTTATTAGAAACGCATTTTTTATGATCTTAATGAAAAATCTCAGATAAATCGTATAGTTTAGGTGATATTCGGTGTCTTGCTTAACCGTTATCTTTTATACGAGTTTTCGAATTCTTTTCGAGAAAGCGGAGTCTTACGGTTTTTATCGTAGAATTCGAACGATAAGTCGGATCGAGACGAAACAAGAGACATTTTGGCCGTGGTTCAGAATGTGACCGTGTCGAAGGACGTAAGGTTCGAATCGGGGCTGCGGGAGATTCGGGAGATCACTAGTTCGCCTGCTGGCGAACTAAGCCGGGCTGGCTTAGTTCACCAGCAGGCGAACTAGCCGGGGAGTTCCTAGTTCGCCTGCTGGCGAACTAAGGCAGCTTGGCTTACTTCGCCAGCAGGTGAACTAGTCCGGGACCGTCTAGTTCGCCTGCTGGCGAACTAAGCCAGCTTGGCTTAGTTCGCCAGCAGGCGAACTAGTTGGTGAGCCTCTAGTTTGCCTGCTGGCGAACTAAGCATTAGTTCGGCAGCAGGCGAACTAGTCGTGACTAGTTCGCGTTTCGTGGCTGTTTCGGTTTTTCGCGGTTTTGTAAAATGATTTCTCGAGTTTTATAAAACGGCTTCTCGAGTTTTATCAAACGATCTTTGAGTTTTATAAAACGGCTTCGAGTTTTATAAAACGGCTTCTCGATTTTTACAAAACGATCTTCGAGTTTTATAAAACTGCTTCTCGAGTTTTATAAAATGATCTTTGAGTATTAAAAAATGATCTTCGAGTTTTATAAAACGGCTTCTCGAGTTTTATAAAACGATCTTCGAGTTTTATAAAACGGCTTCTCGAGTTTTACAAAACGATCTTCGAGTTTTATAAAACGATCTTCGAGTTTTATAAAACTGCTTCTCGAGTTTTAAAAAATGATCTTTGAGTTTTATAAAACGATCTTTGAGTTTTATAAAACGGCTTCTCGAGTTTTATAAAACGATCTTCGAGTTTTATAAAACGGCTTCTCAAGTTTTATAAAACGATCTTCGAGTTTTATAAAATGGCTTCTCGAGTCTTATAAAACGATCTTTGAGTTTTATAAAATGTCTTCTCGAGTTTTATAAAACGATCTTTGAGTTTTATAAAAAAATCTTCGAGTTTTATAAGAAGGCTTCTCGAGTTTTATAAAACCATCTTCGAGTTTTATAAAACGGCTTCTCGAGTTTTATAAAACGATCCTTGAGTTTTATAAAACGGCTTCTCGAGTTTTATAAAACGATCTTCGAGTTTTATAAAACGGCTTCTCGAGTTTTATAAAATGATCTTCGAGTTTTATAAAACAGCTTCTCGAGTTTTATAAAACGATCTTCGAGTTTTATAAAACGGCTCCTTGAGTTTTATAAAATGATCTGCGAGTTTTATAAAACGGCTTCTCGTTTCATAAAACGACTTCTTGGGGTTTATAAAACTATTCCTTTTATATTTTTGCGGGGAATTTTGGCTATTGATTACGTCGTACCGATTTTGACCCCAACATTTAGCCCCCTAGCTCGTAAGAATCGTGTGGTTCTTGCGAGTGGATTGAGCTTGTTTGGCGAGTTTGGTAGAATTAATTGGAACTTTAATGGCCAAAAGTCCAAGGGTGAATAGTAAATTTCTTTTCTATAAGTATATGGAGTGAGTTTCTCAAGTTATTCACTCATTTTCCATAACTTGCCTAAGTCTCAAGAAGTTCTCTCTCTACTTCTTCCTTTGGATGCCTTCTCTTTCGACCGTCCAATATGTCTTCCGAATCGAGAGTTTCAGATCATGCTCATGCATCTATCTTCGATCCGAATGACCTTGATACCTCGGGCGATTGTCCTCTTCCCGGCCCGATCTTTCAACGTTCTTTCTCGACCGAGGAGAAGTTTTCGGAATATTGTTTAGCCTTGAAGGCTGCGAAGGTGCTGCCTTCTAGTTTTTAGGTTCCGAAGAAAGATAAACCTCGGAGGAGGGAAGCTGGTCCTAGTGCGAACACTGCCAGTTCCCTCAGAGATATGAGGAATCTCCGTGAAATTCCTGAGTCAGTCCAGTTTTGCCTTCCCGCCCCAGGCCAGGATGTCGAGAATCCGCCCCTGGGTTATTTTTCATGCTACAAAGCCTTTCTGTTGAACTGTCAGCTATGGTTCCCTATTCCTCGAGCCATTGTCGAGTTCTTGGATAGGTTTGGTGTACCGTTCGGCCAACTACGTCCTGGTGGGTTACAACACCTTGTCGGGTTTTTGGTGTTAGGCTATTAGCGCGGGATGTCCCTTAATGCGGACTATCTTTTGGCTATGTTGATATTCAAGGGAAGAAATGACGGCTTTTATTTAGCTCCTCGGCGGGACATGACGGTCGTCGGCGGGCTTGCCTCGAATGCGCATGGTTAGATCGAGAGATTCTTCTATGTCAAAATCGACAGCGGGTCCGTGGAAGAGGGATGTATTCCTTTGTTCAGGACCGCGTGGGCGACCACTGGTATTCTATTGACGTGATCTCCATATCCGTATATGTATAGGTTTTTACTCTTTTCGCTTGTTTCGCAGTGCTTAACCTCCATAGGCCGATGCTCGAGGATTTCCCCGAGGTCATGAATCTTCTTCGTGGCGGCCCACTTCATTGGGGAAACTTTTCTCCAAAAAGGGTTCGTCGCGCCGTTGCTTATTATTCATCTGGTTTTTCTCGCGACAGTCATACTGAGTTCGAGGCGGGTGATGATGCGGAGGAGAGGGAGAGATCTAGATCTCCGCAGGACAGAGAAGTTCCGATTGGTCGTGGTCAAGCGTTCGACAGTGATATCAATTCGAAGATCTGATCGACTTTTCGGCCTCCGAATTTGACCCGACTGAGACGCCACCCCGAGGACCGGCCGACACACTGTTTGCGAAGGCGTCGAGGCTTTTCAACAAGGTTTGTCTATTCTTATGTCACTATGTATATATATCGTTTTTTTTATAAGGGATGATTTTTCCGTTTTACAGGGTCTTCGCGTTATGAGCGAAGCGGTGAGCGCGAACAGCGCGGAACTTCGCAGAGCCGAATCTAGAGCTGCAGCGGCAGACGCTAAGGTTGTTCGTATCAGAGAGGAGATCGATGCCAGCTTCTCTCGCGCCCAGGATTTAGCCGTAAGGGAAGCAACTCGTGTGAGAGAGGAGTACGAAGCGGAATCTCGTCGAAGCATAGAGCTTTCCGATGTGGTGGTTCGCCGTGCTCGTAGAGCGGGAAAGAGAGAGGTTTCTGCGGAGTTCATGGCTCGTCGTGAGCGGTTCGTACCTCTTTATGCGGAATTTGAAGATGCGCAAAGGGCGAATGGCGATTTCCGCGAATGCCGGGGCGTAGCCGAGGGTTTGCATCTTACCCAAAAGTCAGACTATTCGTATGAGGTTGAGGTTGCGAAGCAGACAGCGCGTCTGGCTAAGAGAGAGAAGAAGAAGAACGAGTTCATCAACCCTGGGAAGCGTATGTGGGATCAGTGGAGTCCCAGTGTGGTGTTGCCGGATTCAGTCGAAGTTGGACCTGGGATATCGGATGTGGATGGTGAAGTCGATCAGTCTGTGTTCGATGACTTCAATGTGTGATGTTATTAGTTTTGCGATTTCGTTGTTGTTTTTCCGGGACTGGCCGTTGGTGGCTTTGAATCCCTACCGCTGGGCGGTGTGTATTTGAAGGCTTCCTAATAAGAAAATATTTTCTAAGTACGAAATTCGTGTTTTGTTTTAGATGTAGAGGGTAGAATACGAGTTGTCATCTCGTATCTAACTCTTTGGTGTAAATCATCCGATTTGTTTAACTCGGGAGGTTTCGATTTTCGCAAGTGTTTAGATGTGGGCGAAGAGACATGCCTTTAGGATCTCGATTGATGCCTTGAGACGTTAGCGACCAGTGTGCTGGGTTTAGGGCAAGACCTAGGTTTACTTTCGGATTGAGGCTATGCGATGACAAGTCGGCTTTCGTTTAGCCCGTTGCGATTTTAACCTGACTCCATACCAATTTAGAATCCGCGATAGGTTCTGGGCTTATACGATTCGTATGGTTGGAATCGAGCATCTCACCGGGAATAATTTCTAAGTTGCCCGGAAGTGCTGACCAAAAATTTGGATTTCTTTTATAGCGCGCTATTTTATCCTAGTCGGATGTATGCGGACCGATAGGTCGATGCGTTTGTTTAGGACGGCTAGCGTGCTCGACGGGGCCAATCGCCGAGCATTCGTGTTTTTATAGTCACGGACGGACTTAGGGAAATATTTTTCTTGAGAGTTTAGGTGACGTCTCGCCAGTTCTTTCCGAAAATATTTTGATATGCAAGTTTTATAAAAATGATTAAATAGTTGTTACTGCGGAAGCAATTTTCCGGATGTTTGGAATTTTTTTTTGCGTTTTCAATAGTAGCGGAGATATTCTAACTTCGTCTTTATTAAAAGTTTCGAAAAATTTTTGATTACAAAGCGAAAAATTTTTTTATAAAAAAAATTTGGGAGTATACGAAAACTCGTATACTCACCCACTCCCCCCCCCCCCCCCCGTTTTGGAAGGGGGGATAGCTGAACTCGTCTTTAGGTGAGCTGCCTACGTATTCCTTTCGGAAATCAAGCCATCTCGTAGTTCTGATTGTTTGCGCGAGTGTGCTTACTCGGCTGTCGCAGACTTCTCGATCGCTTCAGTTGCGGGATCGATGTCTTTGTCCGGGATTGTCTCCTCCAGCCGGGTGGAAGCGGTGGGTGCGGAAGTCTGTTGCTTCTCAGCCGTTGCTTGCTTTGGGTCGTCTTCTGCGGGTGGTGGCGTGACCTTTGCCCGTTTTGGTTTCACGATTGCTACCGCCAATTGCCTGAGCTTATGTTCGGCTAGGAAGCAGGATCGTGATTTTCTTTGGCATCCCCAAATTACTGCGACTCACGTACGTGTTGGGAATTTGATGCCTAAGTGATATGTTGATAGAACCGCCTTCATGGAATTTATCCAAGGCGTGCCCATAATCACATTGTAGATAGCCGGGAAATCGACTACAGCGAAGTTAACGATTTTCGTCACTTCTTTTGCAGCAACCGGTAGTCGGATTGATCCCAGGGTCATCGACGTCTCGCCAGAGAAACAGGTCAACGGTTTTGGAATCGGCTCGACTTCCGAGAGGTCGATTCCCATGCGTGTTAGCGTGTTGCGGAAGATCACGTTGACAGTACTTGCGGTATCGACCAAGATCCGAGCAACTTCTAAATCGCTTATCACTAAGTCGATGACAAGTGGTTCGGCGTGAGGTTGGTCGATTCCGCCGGTTTCAGCGTCGTCGAATGAGATCACCCCTTTCGGAGAGTCATCCGTCGGCACCTTCCAACTCGAGCCGGTTTCGGCTTTGCGTTGGTAGGATTTGATAGACGAGATGGTGTCGTTATAGTATTGCGATTCACCGATAATCATGTTGATTTTTTGGCGGTTAGCGTTGTTACCCTTCTCGTCTTGTCTTCGCCCGCGTTTTTCGCCCGACTGCCTTCCCTGAGGTGAGGTTTCTGCTCACGCGTTCCTATCGTTCTTCGGAAGGCGATCTAAATCGCGGATGAGATCCTTGACACTGTATATCTCGAAGAGTTCTCCCGCGACCAATTTTGCGGCAAGTCTGGCGCCGAGAACTTTGCAGTTCACGGTGGAGTGCCCACGGGTTTGATGGAGGTCGCAGAAAGAATTCTCATCGTAATTCGAATTTCTCGTCAATGTGATCCAGAGTTGATGGCGTAGTTATTCTCCCCTTGGAGATCCTGTCCCTCGTGATGGACAAATTTGTCGTTACGAGAGTTCCACTTTTTCTGCTTCTGCTCGGACGCGTTATCCTTTGCGGATGTTTTCATCGGCTTATGCTTCTCGGACAGGATTTTAGTCTCCTCTTCGATGGTTATGAAGTCAGTGGCCTTATGGAGCGCATTCTGGATCGTCTGCGGTTTCTCGAGAGTTATCCACTTGCGGAATTTTGATTTATACCAGAGCGATTTCCTTAACGCGTCGATGGTGGCTTTGTCGCTAATCCCGTTAACCCTAGCCATCACGAGTTTGAACCTACTCATGAAATCGCGGAGAGATTCGTCCTCCTTCTGTACCAAGCTCCAGAGGTCGGCATCGGAGGTTTCCAAGGTTAATGAACATCGAGTATTGCTTCAGGAATTCCGAAGCCAGTCGACGGAAACTTCCGATCGAATTTCGCCTAAGTTTGCGGAACCATTCGAGCGCTGCTTCTTCTAGGTTTTCGACGAAGAGGCGGCAGTAGCCTGCGTCCTTTTCGTGGTCCTTGAGCTTGGATTATCCCATGGTGATCTGGAATGCTTGTAGGTGTGCTTTGGGATCGGACGTCCCGTCATAAGTTGGCACCTTAAGTTTTCTGGGATCGGGCAGTTTGATCTCGGTGATGCGAGCAGTAAAGGGCGTTTTCCGAGACTCGTACAATAACCGATAGATTTCGGGTGCGGCGCTGGTAGCGTGATGAATCTGAGATTTTACTGCTTTTACCGCTGCGGCCGTTTTAGTGATGTATTCGCGGAGATCGCGAATCTCGGTCAGATTGCCAGCAGTTTTCCGACCTTGTCGGCGTTTGCTGTGAGTAACCGGAGATCGCTCCTCGGCGGTTTTTGTGTATCGCGCAAAGTCGAGTTCCCCCTCGTCTCCAGTAAAAGAACGTTCGAGAGAAGACTCCAGCAGAGGACTTCGAGTTTTTCTTCTCCTAGGATGGACGTCAGCGTCTTCGTCCGACAAATCATCCTGGTCACTTGTCTCCAGGTTAACCTTTTCGATGTCGTCACCCTCGGTCTCCTGTTCGCGAGTAAGAGGTTTCTCCAATTCGTTTGGCGTCACGTCAGGGTTATCTTTTCCGGAATCCTTTTCCGGTAAGCTACCCTGCTCGGTTCTGGGAAGATCCGTAGGAGCGCCGAAATCGAGCCTCCTTCCACGGATCTTAGTAGTTCTGCGGGGGTGAATTGCTCGGGTTTTCGCGGTTAGGGTTTCAACCCGTTTCGCGAGCAAACCAATGAGCTTTTCCAGCTCTTCCGATTTTTTGTTAAACTCGGAAAGCATCTTTTCGATGGTCTCGGCGTTAGCGTTTGTAGCGTTGGCCGCGGACGCATCTTGTGGTGGTGTTGTTTCAACGTTAACGCGTTCATTGCGAGTTTGGTTGTCACCAGTCATCGTTTCTTCGTTGGACATGCTGCTGCTTCGGTGTAAGATAGATCCGACCCCCCCCCCTCCTTCTAGCGCCAAACTGTGGGAACCGAAATCCACCTACTGTCAATAAATCGTAAAAAAAGAAACTTCGGGAAATCCCTAAGTTTCCAGAGGAACCGGCTATCTGCAGAACCGCACAACGAAGATTAAGAAAACGATAAATTTAAAATTTAAAAGAGAATAAACGAAATTGAGAGCAAAGAGGTTCTTATTTCGAATCTGCGTAAGAACTGGTACAAAGAGAGTGGCCGAAAAGCCTAAGAACGAAAAACCCTAATTGAGACGCAGCTCGCTAACAGAAAAAGGAAATATTCCTAAATGCTAATTTTAGTGGTGAGAGCTCTGAAAATCGTGTCCCAGCTTCTGCCCTATGCGCCATCCTTATATACTCCTCCCTAGGCGGTTTTAATCTTTCCATTTCGCCCGAAACCGAATATATCGGGAATTTTCCATTTCTGTCGATTCTTCCTTTTCTTCCGCGGAAATCTTCTATTTATCTTCAAACTTACCTTTTATCTTCCGTCTGCGAGTAAACCATCAAAACGTTATCGTATCTTCGGGTTTGATTTCGTTAATATCCCGAGATGGGTTTTTATCGTGTTTTAGGACCTTTCGGGCCGTTTTACGATAAAAACCGTTTTACGACTTTATACGAGACCGTTACCTGATCCGATGCCGTTTTTACGATCTCCTCGACGTTCTTTATGAAAAACGCGTTTTTTATGATCTTAACGAAAAATCTCGGATAAATCGTATAGTTTAGGCGATATTCGGTGTCATGCTTAACTGTTATCGTTTTATACGATTTCTTCAAGTTCTTTTCGAGAAAGCGGAGTTTTACGGTTTTTATCGTAGAATTCGAACGATAAGTCGGATCGAGACGAAACAAGAGACATTTCGGCCGTGGTTCAGAATGTGACTGCTTCGAAAGACGTAAGGTTCAAATCGGGGCTGCGGGAGATCCGGGAGATCTCAAGTTCGCCTGCTGGCGAACTAAGCCGGGCTGGCTTAGTTCGCCAGCAGGCGAACAGCCGGGGAGTTCCTAGTTTGCCAGCAGGCGAACTAGTTGGAAGCTTCTAGTTCGCCTGCTGGCGAACTAAGCCAGGATGGCTTAGTTCGCCAGCAGGCGAACTAGTCGTGACTAGTTTGCGTTTCGTGGCTGTTTCGGTTTTTCGCGGTTTTGTAAAACGATTTCTCGAGTTTTGTAAAACGGCTTCTCGAGTTTTATAAAACGATCTTCGAGTTTTATAAAACGATCTTTGAGTTTTATAAAACGGCTTCTCGAGTTTTACAAAACGATCTTCTAGTTTTATAAAACGATCTTCTAGTTTTATAAAACGATCTTCGAGTTTTATAAAACGGCTTCTCGAGTTTTATAAAATGATCTTTGAGTTTTATAAAACGATCTTCGAGTTTTATAAAACGGTTTCTCGAGTTTTATAAAACGATCTTCGAGTTTTATAAAACGGCTTCTCGAGTTTCATAAAATGATCTTCGAGTTTTATAAAACGATCTTCGAGTTTTATAAAACGGCTTCTCGAGTTTTATAACACGATCTTCGAGTTTTATAAAACGGCTCCTTGAGTTTTATAAAATGATCTGCGAGTTTTATAAAACGGCTTCTCGTTTCATTAAACGACTTCTTGGGTTTTATAAAACTATTTCTTTTATATTTTTGCGGGGAATTTTGGCTATTGATTCTGTCGTACCGATTTTGACCCCAACAATTCTCATTTTTATTATAAGGTTATAGAGTTCTAGATTTAGAAGAACACACAAAGAGATTTGTTGTTCAAAAGAACCAAGTGTTCAGTCTTCTAATCTCATGAATTTCTATTATTACCTTGATGCCATGGATCACTTAGCCATGTCTGAGTAGATTCACTTGTTAGATTTGGGGTTCAAATAGTTATGAGGGATTAGCCCCAACTATGGATTGTTGAGTTGTGATATTCATTATCCTGATGAACCCTAATGCTTACTCTAGAATAGCTAACTAGAGTATGATCATGGAATGATTTAACATGTTAATCATCATCCTGAAATCATCTAGTATAAGCTGAGGTCCTCTTGGGACGTGCGAGATCCGGTCTATGATTTTGATTAACACATATTCAATTCGATCTGAAGCTATTCGATCGATACTCCTATAGAATAATCTATCGACGGCAACCTATATCGTCCGATATTGCTGTCAAAACATCGGTCGATATTGCCGGCAGTCAGATCAATGGAAGAGTCTAATAGCGATTGCTAATAGACTTATCTAAGAGATGAAGTTCTTTAATATTTTGCAAGCAACTTATAAAGACATCCGTAGCATTACAATCCTGATTATCTGAATAGCAACTTTAAATCTAACTACTTTATTTTATTGTTTAAAACCTAAACCAATTCTCTTGAGCAACCCACCATTGCTCACAACTGCAATTTACTTTTAAACTTAATCAACCTTGTATAATCACTAAGGATTTTATCTTTTAGTTTCTTAGTTCCTTGTGGATTCGATCCCTAAGTACTACAGAACATCTTAGAGAGTAATTCACTCCTTAGGGTAATTTGAGTGATATCATATGTTGATAATTCGCTGATGGCCCATGCGGCCAAAGCTTTTGTAATCTCTTGTAAAGATCGCAACGCTCTTAAGCGAATTCGAAATATGATCGACTTTCTTTATAAATTTGTTTTATCATGTTTTTCATATTTTCCGCATTTTTTTGTGTTAGTAGTCGTTGGCTTTCGCAGAGATCCGGGTCCTCTGGAAAATTAGGGTTTTCCTAAGTTTCCTTATTTTACGGAAATCGACGGTGCAAATTTCGGTTCCCACATAATGGTAAAAGATTGCGAGGATTTCTCATGAAAATGTGAAAAGTTCCAACGGCACGCCCCGACTACCCATCAGCCAGAAGAAGTCCTCTCGTCCATCTCAGCGCTGTATCCATTCATGCGATGGTCGATGGATATAGTAAGAACGATGCATGCTTCAAAACAAAAATGTTTCTTATTAGTCCTGACCAACTTTTTCTCCAAATGGGTTGAAGCCGATTCTTACGCAAGCATCAAAGACGCCCAAATAGAAAATTTCGTATGGAAAAAATATCGTTTGCAGGCACAGAGTCTCTTACAAAATCGTGGCAGATAACGGGTCTCAGTTTATTTCGACTAGATTCAAAGCCTTCTGCGAGAAATGGAAGATACGATTAACGAAATCAACTGCAAGGTATCCTCAAGGCAACAGACAAGCTGAGACCATTAACAAAACTATACTCAACGGCCTCCAAAAACACCTTGACGCTAAAAAAGGCAAGTGGGCAGACGAGCTCGAAAGAGTTTTGTGGTCACACCGCACGACCCCGAGACGAGCAATGGGCGAAACCCCATTTGCCACGTGTATTCTGTTGGGAAAAAATATCCACGCACCAGATTCCTCCAGCCCCCGGGCTGGGCACCGGCCTCTAGACCCCGGTCCAAAGGGACCCAGGGCCCGGACCCTGCCTTCAGGTTCCCCGGGCCTGACCCCTGTTCAAAAACCGACCTTGAGTAAAATGGAAGCTCTCCATACATGGAAACTCTCCCATATTCGCCAATGTGGAATAGTTTAACCTAATGTGAGGCGACATCTACATCTATATAAGGGGAACCCAAACCCTAGAATAAGGGATCGACATTTAGAGATTGAGATACTAGATCTAGGCGGCTAGAATTAGGGTTCATACACCAACAATGTAGCCCCCATTCGAAATACCTAATAATACGTCTCCTTCTCTATTGTTTACTGTCTTGTTCCTCTGTTTTCTCCCTACCTTTCATAAACATACTCGCTTCTCTCCATCTTAACTTGAACCTTCTTGTGTTCCGTAGTACTAAAACGACCCTACACAAAAAATACCATAACAGCTTGGCGCTAGAAGGAGGGGAGTAATCCAATTACGTGACGATGACACCAGAAGACTCTGTCGAACCCACCGGAGCTACTCTGAGAGAAGCCGAGCTCATCAATCAGCTCAACACCCTCCGAGGAGAAATCACTGAGCTCCGCGAGGCTTGAAGAACAGCCGGTGACAGCCTAGAGGTTCTCCAAGAAGTTCAAACCCTAAAAGCTAAACTCGATGAGCATACTCAACAACTGCAACGAAGCGCAGAGAAGGTAGGAGCACTCGAAGCCGAAAACCACCTTCTCCAAAAGGAGAACCAAGATCTTGGGAAGAACAGCAATAAGCGCCGAAGGTTTTGAACCCGAGTTCGAACCATGCCTTCCCTCGATACTCCTACCTACGAAGAAGGAGTAACTCAGCGTACAGTTCCCGGCGAGAAGGAACCCGAGGGCAAGAAAACTCCAACAAAGGGGGACACAAGTGAACCTCAGTAGTGACTCCGACATGGAGGACAAGGAGTACTCACCCGACGACCCCTTGATCTCAGATCCGGCCTCCGTGGCATATCTCGAGAAGAATGTGGGAACCGAGATTCGCACTGTCAATTTTCCGTCAAATATGGAAACTTAGGGAAAACCCTAATTCTCCTGAGGTCTTGGATCTCTGAGGAAATCACTAAAACGAACAAAGTTAACATAATATGGATGAATTAAAATAACAACGAACAGTTTATAAATAAAGAATTTGCGTAAGAGCTTTTATTGAATAACAGATTGACTACTGTTACAAAGAGAATCGCGGAACTTAGACGTCGAAACGTTCTAAGGATCCGACTTGCTAGTTTAAACACATAGTCCTAAATTCGCCTAAGCTAACAGCCGCCTCGATGAGTCCATACCGATCGAGCACGCTAGCCAGGGCGTCTGCTTGGGCGTTTTCGGCTCAATGGATCCTATTAAGGGCGAATTGATCGAACTTTTGGGTTAGATCCTTGACTAAGGTTAGATACGCTTCCATCCTTTTGTCCCCCGCCTCGTATTCTCCGCTGAACTGGCTAGCTACCAACTGGGAATCGCATTACGTATCTTTATACCGCTAGCTAGTCGCAATCCTGCGATCAAAGCCTCATATTCTGCTTCGTTGTTTGAAGCGTGGAAGTACAATCAAAACGGTTGCTCTAATATTTTTCCCGTCGGGGATGCAAGTCGGATACGATCCCGGAGCCCTGTTTGGACGAGGATCCATCGAGGTATAGGATCCAAGTCGAATTCGGCTCCTGGTCTGGTGTGCCCCCCGTCGGGAGTTCTACTAGAAAATATGCTAGCACTTGCGATTTCGCACAAGTCTTTGCACGATATTCAATGTCGTACTCGCTCAGTTCGATTGCCCATTTTGCTAATCTTCCCAATTGGCTGGGGCTATGCAGTTGTGCGGAGAGGGAATGAAGTGGGCACGACGATAGTATGGGACTGGAAGTACGGTCTCAGTTTCCTTGCCGAAATAACTACGGCAAGCGCTATTTTTTCCATCATCAGATATCGTGTTTCCGCGTCCAGTAGCGTCTTACTTACGTAAAATATCGGTTTGTGCTCGTCGCGTTCTTCTTGTATGAGGACACCGCTCATGGCAGTCGTCGATACCGCGATGTAGAGAAATAATGGTTCTCCTTCTACGGGTTTCGCGAGTACTGGCGGGGTAGCTAGGTAATGCTTTAGCTGTTGGAAAGCTTTTTCGCATTCTTCTGACCACTCGAACTTTTTTTTTCCTTTTAATGTTTCGTAAAAAGGAGGACATTTGTCCGTTGACTGCGAGATAAAGCGGTTAAGTGCTGCGACCCTGCCGGTCAGTCTTTGTACTTCGCGTTTTGTCCTAAGGGATACCATTTCTATCAATGCCGTGATTTGTTTCGGGTTGGCCTCAATCCCTCGGTTAGTGACGAGATTTCCTAAAAATTCTCCGGATGCGATGGCAAACTGACACTTCGCAGGATTAAACTTCATGTTATGAAGGTTGAGCCTCTCAAAACATTCCTGGAGGTGCACGACATGATCTCGCTCTTCGAGTGATTTCACGAGCATATCATCGATGTACACTTCCATCATTTTTCCGAGTTGTTCGGCGAACATACGATTGACAAGTCGTTGATAAGTCACGCCGGCATTCTTAAGACCGAAGGGCATTACTTTATAGCAATAGGTTCCGCGATCAGCTATGAACGCGGTTTTCTCCCGATCGTCAGGGTTCATCATGATCTGATTGTACCCTGAAAAAGCGTCCATGAAAGATATGAGTTTGTTTCCTGCGGTTGCCTCCACTAGGCCATCGATGTGCAGCAGCGGATAACTATCTTTAGGACATTCTTTATTGAGATCGGTGAAATCGACGCAGACTCGCCACTTTCCGTTCTTTTTCTTAACGACGACAGGATTAGCGAGCCAGTCAGGATATCGAACTTCTGTGATTGATCCAACTTTGAAGAGTCTGTCGACTTCGTTGTTGACTGCCTCGGCGCGTTCTGGCCCTAGTTTCCTTTTTTTTTTGTTTGACGGGTTTGGATGTCGGTCAACATTGAGTTCGTGACAAGTGATGTTAATGTCGATTCTTGGCATATCTTCTGCAGTCCATGCGAATGTGTTCAAGTTTTGTTTCAGACACGTCAGGAGTTCGGCTTTTAAGGTCTCGCTTGGGTTTGCTCTGATATCGACTCAGCGTTCTGGTAAAGCCTCATCGATGCATACTGAGATAACCGGTTCGCAGGTCGGCTCGCATCTACCTTCCAATGCCTCGGCTTCTTACAACTGCCAGAAGATTTCCATTTTATCTTTCTCTTGGGCGTTGTCGATGGCAGACGATTTCTTTTTCTTTTTGGAAGGGGTGTCAGTCGGCAGATTTTTCCGTTTTAAATCCGCGGCATAGCAAACTTGCGAGGTTCTCCGATTTCCCCATATAGTCTCAATTCCGCACGGAGTCGGAAACTTAAGAAACGTATGATACGTCGATGGAACCACTTGCATCGAGTTTAACCATGGTGTCCCTATGATTGCGTTGTAGGACATGGGTCGATCGACGACTTGGAATTCGATGATTTTGACTACGCTTCCGGCCCGAACCGTAAGGTTGATTCTGCCGAGAGTCATAGTGATTTCTCCCGAGAGTCCTACTAGCGGGCTTGCATTTTCCGCGATTTCAGACAGATCGATTTCCATTCCCTCGAGAGTGTTTTTGAAGATGATATCAGCCGAGCTTCCGGTGTCGACTTATATCCTTCCAACATCCATATTCTGGATCGTCAGCTTGATGACAAGAAGATCGTTGAGAGGTTTGATCGAATCAATTGTTGCTCTTTCCTTGAACGAGATGACGTTGCCGATTAAGTTAGGCATATTAGTTCGTTCAGCAATTATTGTGTAAGAGAATCCAACCCCCTCCCCTTCTTCTAGCGCCAAACAGTGGGAACCGAGATTCGCACTGTCAATTTTCCGTCAAATATGGAAACTTAATGAAAACCCTAATTCTCCCGAGGTCCTAGATCTCTGCGGAAATCACTAAAACGAACAAATTTAACAGAATATGGATGAATGAAAATAACGACGAACAGAATATAAATAAAGAATTTGCGTAAGAGCTTTTATTGAATAAGAGATTGACTGCAGTTACAAAGAGAATCGCGGAACTTAGATGTCGAAACGTTCTAAGGATCCGACTTTCTAGTCTAAACACCTACGTCCTAAATTCACCTAAGCTAACAGCTGCCTCTCTGAGTCTACAATTCGTCCTCTGCTTATGTCCTCTGTCTCTTGCTTATATACTACCTTCCTAGGCGGTTTAGCCCATCCATTTTGCCCAGATTCGAGTTTATCAAGAATCTTCCATTTATCTTTATCTTTCCTTTTTTCTGCGGAAATCTTCTATTTATCCTCAAACTTGACATTTATCTTTAAGTTTGACATTTATCTTCTTTCTGCCAGTAAATCGTCAAATCGTCGTCGTATCTTTGGACTAGACTTCGTTAAAGTCGCGAGTAGGCTTTTATCGCGTTTTAGGACTTTCCGAGCCGCTTTGCGACAAAAACGTTTTTACGACTTTATACGAGATCGTTTTCTGATGCGGTGCCGTTTTCTCGATTTAATTGTAAAGTTTGGCAATGTTCGATGTTTCGATTAATCGATGCCGTTTTCTACAATTTACTCGAGGTTTTATTAAAAACGCTTTTCTACGATTTCTCACGAACAATCTCGAGTAAATCATATAGTTAGGCAATGTTAGGTGTTTCCTTTAACCATTGCCGTTTTATATGATTTTCTTGAGTTCTTTCGAGAAAACAATACTTCACTGTTTTTATTGTAAAACTTGGACGATGGGACGGATCGAGATGAAACGAGAGACGTTTCAACCATGGTTCAGAACACGGTCGAGCCGCTGGACGTATTCCTTGAGTTGAGGACGTGGGAGATTGAGGCTCGGGATGGTCAACTCGACGTACGGCGAGAGGAACCGGGAACAGTTCAGCTCGCCGTACGGCGAGATGTTCGGGGAGTGACCAGCTCGCCGTACGGCGAGCTAGTTTGGGAAGTGACTAACTCGCCGTATGGCGAGCTGGTCCGGGACCAACCAGTTCGCCATACAGCGAGCTGAACTGGTTTGTTCGGCTCGTCGTACATCGAACTTGGTTTGGTTGAACCTGCTCGCGATTTTACGGCGGATGCGGTTTTTCGCGGTTTTGTGCTTAACTTGGGAAATCGTTTAATCGGCAATTGTTTTGTTCGTTCTTCCGAGATGACGATTTCCAAGTTTTTCCGCGAATTTCCTTCCTTTCGGAAAGTCCTTAGGGTTTTATAAAATAACTTCTCGTGTTTGATAAAACGTATTTTTATTTTTGCGGAAAGTAACGATTTTGATCTTAAAAGAAATAATCGTAGACGTTGATTTCGAGATTACTGTTTTTGACACCAACAAAGATGTTCTCCGAGAAATTCAACACCATCCAGTCGATGGTGGAGAGGCTTACAGGCGTAGCTCCACCCATCAGAAGGAGCGACCCTAACTCCTACTCCGACACCCCTTTCGTGGAAGAGATCGCTTCGGTCGAGATGCCAAGGAAATTCTCCTTCCCTACCATGAAGACCTACGATGGGACCAGCGATCCTGACAACCACGTGGCCCTCTACAAACAACGAATGCTAACAGCAGCAATCCTTCGAGAGACTGAGGGAACCTGCCATGTGCAGGGGCTTCGGCTCAACCTTAACCGGTCCTTCCCTTCAGTTGTATATCAATCTCCCCACAAAATCCATAGGGCCCTTCGCGGAACTCAGCGACAAGTTCAAGGAACAATTTGCCAGCAGCAGAAACCTGGAAAAGAATTCCGACGATCTCTACGAAGTACTCCAGCATAGGGCCGAACCTCTCAGGGCCTATATCGCGAGCTTCAAGCAAGAAAAGGTAGCTATTCCTGAATGCAATGCAGGAACAGCCATCTCTGCCTTCAAAAGGGGTCTGTTCCCTGACGGGGACCTGGACAAGGAACTGACCAAGTATCAGTGTAAGACAATGGAAGACGTCCTATCTAGGGCCTGGGCCCAAGTGAGATGGAAAGAAGACGTCACCAGCCGATCCAAGGCTCAGCAGAAGCAAGAGCTTAGGACAAACAAGCAGCTCAGAAACGATCGCGATGAAGGATCCCAATCCAGGCCCCAAAGGGAACCCGGAGGATACAGCAGGGACAGACGTCCGAATCGCCCCTTACCTCAACTCGAGGAAATGAGCGTATCTACATGGCTCGACATCTCTCACCTATCCATCTCAAATCCCGAGCTGGTAAACGTTCTAAGGCAGATGGGCCAGCAAGTCAAATGGCCTCCTAAGATGAAGGCCACATACGCTTATCGAAACCCTAACCAATGGTGCGACTTCCACCAGGACCACGGTCACAAGATGGAGGATTGTATCGCCCTGAGGCTGGAAGTCAACGAGCTCCTCAAGAAGGGGCACCTAAAGGAATTCCTCTCCGACAAGGACAAGAGCCTCCAGACTAAGGAAGGCGTGAACCGGCCCACAGAAACAAGGCCCACGTCTCCCCCACACCAAGAATGAGTTATCCATGTGATCTCTGGAGGCTCAGAGATAAGCGGTATAAGCGACGCGGCTGCTAAGCGCAACACCAGAAACGCAAGACACGGTCAAGAGACAAGGGACCCAAAGCGCCTACTCCTTGGGACAGATGAGATCAGTTTCACTGCCAAGGAACAAGAGAGGGTCCTTGTAGTAACCCTCCTGAAGGGATAAAATGGTCGAGATTGATTGGACGAGATTTATGGTCGAGTATAAACTTTGTGGTCGAGTCGCGGACGATAATTTTCTCTCGAGAAGTTTTGAAGTTCGAGATGGTCAAAGAATGGATCGTGAGTAAACCATGAGTCGAGATAAGCTGCTCTACCATGCTAGTCAATGTCTTAGATTAATCAGTCGAACATTTTGGAA
>CAKOAT010886264.1:128288-138808 GCA_932364175.1 Eruca vesicaria subsp. sativa
CATGCTAGTCAATGTCTTAGATTAATCAGTCGAACATTTTGGAAGCAACACAGTTTTGAAGCATGAAGGCTTAGAAACTCGACAATCCCGAAGCTCGACGTTACTTAGCGACGAAGTTTTCTTCGAAAATTTGTAGCTATCTGATATATCACGGATTTTACCCATTTTCAGACATGATTTATATATGTTTTAGTGTCTTCTTAGAGCTTTTACAGGTTCAGGTACTCACTAGTGTAAAACATGCATTTTGGAGCTAAAATGGATACTTTATGAAGATATGAGCAAAACAATGTATAAGCTATCGACCGATGCACATTAAGAGCCATCGACCGATAGAAGATTACCCATGTCGATCGATATATGTCATTTGACATCGATCGATACATAAGTTATCCAAGCGATTAAATGAAGATTAGAAGCCCTAATTGCTTCACAAGAGTTTTAATAATTTACACACTAAGTCCCTAGCCGCCTGTTAGGCTATATTAAGAGGGTTTTGTACTAGTTTAGGTAAACAATATTGGAGACCTTTTAGAGCTAATAAGGAGAAACATCTAGCTATCTTTTGAGAAGAGTTTTGATGGAGAGAGAGATCTGAAACTACAATTACAGAGAAGATCTTGAACTCCCTTTTTACTTATTGTTTCTTTTTAGTATTATCTTAAAGTATTATTCAGACCATCATGACTTTGTCTCTCATGAATATGTTTGAGTAGTCTTTCTTGTTAGATTTAGGTTTCTCATTAAGGTTGACTCATGCATTGAATAGAACCATTATTAGGGTGTTTAAAATATAGTTCTCAATCTAGTTATCAAATAATGCTAAGGCAAAGGATTGATCACCCTTACCTCTGATATTAGGGTCAATTTGGACAAGCGATAGCTTGGCAAATCCCCTAAGTCTAAGTTAATTTAATGAAGACTAGATACCCCATTCAAACATACCTCTACCACTCGCTGGATGCAATATTGATCGACGTGGCGACAGCCGTGTCACCGATATAGCGGCATTAGCATCGATCGATAGCATCGACAGAAACATCGATCGATATTCCCTACAGGTTATCGGACGATAGTCCTAACCCGAGATCAAGTGGAGTTAATCCTTAAATTCCTTAAAATTTTGAATCTAGAACTATGAACAATAAAAACCCTTTACAACTTGCATGTATGTCATACCTGAGAAAATACCTAAGTTTAACTACCTTTCTTTCTTCTTAACAAATCAACCAATCAATCAAGCAATTATTTGCTACCTTTTAAGTTACTGTTTAAAATCTTATAGTCTAGCTTTATTTCGAAAACTTAATAATCTGTTGTGTAATTCTAGAGTCTCTGTGGATTCGATCCCTAAGTACTACGACTAAACCTCATATTTGAGAGAGTAATTCACTCCTTAGGGTTAAACATTTGAGTGATATCAAATTCGGCGCCGTTGCTGGGGACTCTTTCTTATTACCACCAGATTTAGTTTAGAATACAGTCTAGAATTTTATTTATTGTTTACTTAATTCTTTTTCTTCTTTCTCTGATCTGCAGGGAACCCAAGATGGAAAAGAAATATTTCGGCCAAACATCGAGCGATGACGTGATGCACACATCGAGCGGTATGTTGATCGAGGAATCAATCGACATAATCCAACCAACATCGATCGATACAACCGAGCCGGAAGCAGGTAAGTCTTTACTTACCGATTTAATTAATGAGGAAGTAGTCCCAAACGAACCAATAGGTCAGTTATGCAATAAATTTACAGTTAAACAGGGGACTGAAATCCTTGTCAATAACCATCCATCTTCAATTGAAGACGTTGAAAAATTGCAAGATTATTTAGATCCCATTAAGACCTATTTCAATAGGTCAGCTATCAAGCTACTAGAGGATGAAGCAAATAAGTCTAACTTCATTTTAACTACATCCATCTGGTACAAAAGAACCCCTTCTGTGGCTCTGTCTCAGACCATCCCCATGAGCACCTAGATTATCTAGAAGTATTTGCACTCAACGATAGTAATCGTTGTAAACTTTTTCCTTTTTCCTTGGGGAGGGAAGCCAGAGATTGGTTAAAACAAATACCGGCAGGATTTTTAAACTGCTGGAAAGATATTCGCACTGCTTTCATTAATGAGTTTTTCAATGAAACTCGATATTGGGACGTGCAACATAAACTCTCCACATTCCTTCAAGGCCCACGAGAATCTTTTAAAAACGCTTGGACTAGGTTTAATAAGTACCAGCGAGATTGTACCCACCATGGTTATCTTGAACCAGAGCTTCTTAAATTCTTTTACGGAGGTCTCGAGTTAGATTATCAGATCACGCTAGACAACGCGAGCAATGGAAATTTTAACTCCAGGACCTCTGCAGAAGAGATTTATTTGATTAAAAACATAGCCATGGTTAAATCTTATGAAACTAAAGATAGAGAACGAGAAACTAGATCCAAGAACGAATCTCAATTAAACAAAATTAGGCAATCACTAGATTCCCTTCACTCTCTCATTAGGAGAAAAGATTCTAACGTGATCAACAAGGATATCCATTCCATTGAGAAAACTTTCCTTAGACCAGGAAATCCTCAGGAGTATACTTTTAACATAGATAGTTTTACCCAAGGCTACGACATTTCCATTGGACTAGAAGGGAAGGTCAAGGCTAGGATGGACCACATTTTCACAGAAAGTCAGAAACTAGAGTATACCCCAGATGCCATGTTAGACAGCACCTGCTGCGAAATGTCAGAAAAACTTGACACTTTACCTGAGAGTGTAAGGAACCTTGAAAGCAATATTGCCCATACCCCAGAAGGTATCAAGAGAGAAGCAGGATGTCTACCGGGGAAGACCGATACAAACCCGAGACGTCACGTAAACGCTATAGTCTTAAGAAGCGGAAAAGAACTAGCTCCAATGGCTAGGGAGAACACTCCTTCGGGAGAAATCGCTAAAACTCCGAAAGCGGAGAAACCCATTCCTAATCCCATTCTACTCCGTGACTCAATGTCTAACGGCCCTCATGACAAGGCAAATAAGGAGAATTCTAAGGAAACTGAGGAGCCGGTGATCATTCTCGATGAGGAGGAAATTGACGATGTCGATCGATGCGATAATACCAATATCGATCGACATACACCCCCAACCTCAAAAGAAAGTCCAATACCCACTGGACCGACTATAGAACGGGCGTATAACACTCTACCTCCTTATCCTCCCAAATCTAACTCCACGCGCAATAGGGATAAAGAAATCTGTAGACGGACTTTTGAACGCATTAAGGTAGAAATGCCACTTATTGACGCTCTCAGAATTTTGCCAACCATAAGACAATATGTCAAGGGAATGACAACCAAGAGTTTTTCGGAAGAAAAACGGAGTGTCATGATGGTGTCTGCAGAAGCTAGCGCTATAATCCAGACCCCTGAAAAGAGACCCGATCCTGGTAGTTTTGTTCTCAAATGTACAATTCGAGACAAGCCATTCACAAGAGCACTCTGTGATCTGGGCTCTAGCGTAAACCTGATGCCGCATTCCGTTGCCACATCGCTTGGATATTCCGAGTTTACACCAGCTAACATCCAATTAGTTCTCGTAGATAGATCTGTTAGAATCCCGGAAGGTGTACTCGAGGATGTGCCAGTACAAATCGACGGATGCGTTGTTCCAACAGATTTTGTTGTGCTGCATTACAAAAACGAGCCAAGAGATCCAATTCTATTAGGCAGACCTTTCCTTGCTACTGCAAACGCTATTATCGATGTCAAGGAAGGACGAATAAATCTTAACATAGGCAACATTCCTATGAGATTTGATATGGCAAAAGTCGTCACATTGCCCTTAATAGATAAAAAATCCTCTTACGTATATGAGATTGATGAATTGACCCAAGAATCTTTTGAGAAACTGTACTCAGAAGATCATTTGGAAGATGTGCTTACCTCCTCTCAGAGCGAAGTTTTCAGCGTAGATAGCAGAGCAGCCGAGTGCGATCGTCTCATGAAACAAGTCATGGATCCTCAGGTATCGAAACCAAAGACGAAGATGAATCAGAGATCAATATCGATTGATATCTTAACAGCGATATCGATCGACACCCTCCGTCTTTTGGAAATCTCACTAAGGAAAAAGCACCAAAGGTGGAGCTTAAACCATTACCCACTGGACTTAAGTATGCTTTTCTCAAGGACGATTCCTACCCAGTGATAGTCAACGCAAACCTCACTGACAAGGAGCTTGCTTTATTATTGGACAAAATCCGCAAGCATAGAAAAGCACTTGGGTACTCTTTAGATGATATTCCAGGAATATCTCCTGACCTTTGTATGCACAGAATTCACCTAGAGGATGAATCCAATTCATCAGTAGAACATCAGAGACGATTAAACCCGAATCTCCAGGAAGTCGTCAAAAAGGAGATCATTAAATTGCTGGATGCAGGGATAATTTATCAGATTTCAGATAACAATTGGGTAAGTCCAGTCCACGTAGTACCAAAGAAGGGAGGAATTACAGTCGTTAAAAACGAAAAAGATGAACTAATCCCGACGAGGACTGTGACTGGACACCGGATGTGTATTGATTATAGGAAGCTGAACTCCGCAATGCGGAAGGATCATTTTCCTTTACCCTTCATTGATCAAATGTTGGAAAGATTAGCTAATCACCAATATTATTGCTTTCTTGATATATACTCTGTATTTTTCCAAATCCCGATACATCCAGATGATCAACAAAAGACGACGTTCACATGCCCCTATGGAACCTTTGCATACCGGAGGATGCCATTTGGTCTGTGCAACGCACCTGCTACTTTCCAACGATGTATGATGTCAATTTTCACTGATATGATCGAAAATTTCATGGAAGTATTCATGGATGATTTTTCAGTTTATGGATCGAGTTTCGAGAACTGTCTCGACAACCTATGCAAAGTTTTAGAGAGATGTGAGGAAAAGAATCTTGTCCTAAATTGGGAAAAATGTCATTTCATGGTTAATGACGGAATCGTACTCGGACACAAAGTGTCCGCAGCCGGTATTAAAATAAACAGAGCAAAAATAGAAGTAATGATGAGTCTACCGCCACCAAATAACGTCAAGGATATCAGAAGCTTTCTAGGACATGCTGGATTCTATAGGAGATTTATAGAGGATTTTAGCAAGATAGCCAGACCACTGACTATTCTCCTTTGTAAGGACATTAAATTTGATTTCACCCCAAAATGCCAGCAAGGATTTGAATAGATCAAAAAAGCACTGATAACTGCCCCCGTCGTACAAGCACCCGACTGGAATCTTCCATTCGAGATAATGTGCGATGCGAGCGATTTCGCTGTAGGAGCAGTTTTGGGGCAACTAAAAGATAAGAAGCTGCACGCCATATATTATACCAGTCGAACTCTGGACGACGCTCAGAGAAACTATGGAACGACCGAAAAAGAACTGCTTGCAGTAGTTTACGCTTTCGAAAAATTCAGTAACTATCTAGTGGGCTCCAAAGTCATCGTTCATAATGATCATGCAGCTATTAAGTATCTTATGCAGAAGAAAGATGCTAAACCATGACTCATCCGCTGGATACTCCTTCTCCAAGCATTCGATATGGAAATAAAGGATAAGAGGGGAGTATACAATGGTGTTGCAGATCATCTTTCTCGGATAAGAATAGATGAAGAAGTCCCTATTAATGATTTCATACCGACTGAAAACGTGTACTCAGCAGATTCATCATTCATCGGTCAGATACAACTCTCCAACGAATTTGCATCGACCGTTGATACTGGAAGTACCGATTCCGAAGACCTGACATCGATCGATGGACAGTCAGTTAAATCGGTCGATACAGGTGATATCACGTCGATCGATGAAGACGATGACCTTGACTTACATAACATCACGTTTACGATCAACGCCGATGCGACCGTAAATGTAGCATGCCACACAATCGCTGATAGACATAACAGCATCGCAAATAGCGACATTACGCACGAAACGCACGCTGTCGAAAAGCGATTCGGCGAAAGACCTTGGTATGCTGACATAGTAAACTATCTCGCCGCAGACGTCGAACCTGGAGAACTTAAACATTACGACAGGAAAGAGTTCTTTAAAGAAGTAAGGAGGTATCATTGGGACGAACCTTACCTTTACAAACGATGCACCGATGGAGTATTTCGACGATGCGTAGCTGAAACAGAGATTTCCGACATCATTTACCACTGCCATGGATGTGAATATGCTGGACATTTTGCAACCTTTAAAACGGTTTCCAAAATTCTCCAAGCTGGATTCTGGTGGCCTACGATGTTTCGGGACGTTCACGCCTTTATTGCCAAATGCGACAGATGCCAACGTCTAGGAAAGATCGTTTTATAAAACTCGAGGATCGTTTTATAATACTCGAGGATTGTTTTAAAAAACTCGAGGATCGTTTTATAAAACTCGAGGATCGTTTTATAAAACTCGAGGATTGTTTTATAAAACTCGAGGATCGTTTTATAAAACTCGAAGATTGTTTTATAAAACTCGAGGATCGTTTTATAAAACTCGAGAAGCCGTTTTATAAATCTCGAAGATCGTTTTATAAAAGTCGAAGATCGTTTTATAAAACTCGAGAAGCCGTTTTATAAAACTCGAAGATAGTTTTATAAAATTCGAGAAGCCGTTTTATAAAACTCGAAGATCATTTTATAAAACTCGAGAAGCCGTTTTATAAAACTCGAAGATCGTTTTATAAAACTCGAGAAGTCGTTTTATAAAACTCGAAGATCGTTTTATAAAACACGAGGATCGTTTTATAAAACTCGAGAAGCCGTTTTATAAAACTCAAAGATCGTTTTATAAAACTCAAGAATCGTTTTTCAAAATCGCGAAAAACCGAAACCGCCGCAAAACACGAACTAGTCACGACTAGTTCGCCTGCTGGCGAACTAAGCCGAGCTTGCTTAGTTCGCCAGCAGGCGAACTAGGAGCCTCTCCTCTAGTTCGCCTGCTGGCGAACTAAGCCGGCCCGGCTTAGTTCGCCAGGAGGCGAACTAGGAGTCCGTCGATTAGTTCGCCAGCAGGCGAACTACTGGCCCGGCTTAGTTCGCCAGCAGGCGAACTAGGAGCCTCTCCTCTAGTTCGCCTGCTGGCGAACTAGGAGTCCCTCGATTAGTTCGCCAGCAGGCGAACTACTGACTTTGCCCCACAGGTTCTTATCGCCTAGTTCGCCATATGGCGACCTGGCCAAGCTGAACTAGCTCGCCGTACGTCGAGCCGACCATCCCGAGCCTCGATCTCCCACATCCTTGATTCAAGGCATACGTCCTTCGACCCGATCGTATTCCGAATCACGGTCGAAATGTCTCCCGTTTCGTCTCGATCCGTCCTATCGTTCAAGTTTTATGATAAAAACCGTAAAACTTTGTTTTCTCGAAAAGAACTCGAGGAAATCGTATAAAACGGCAACGATTAATCGAAACATCCAACATTGCTTAGCTTTACGATTAACTCGAGAAACTTATCTAAAAACGGCATCGTATCAGGAAACGATCTCGTCTAAAGTCGTAAAACGGATTTATCGCAAAACGGCTTGGAAAGTCATAAAACGCGATAAAAGCCACTCACGACTTTAAACGAAGTCCAACCCGAAGATACGAAGACGTTTTGGCTGAACCAATCCTCGAGTTTCTCTCTCGAGTCTTGATCGCGCTGATTCTCGTTTCGACTCAATCAGAATTTCCATCAGGGATTTTACGATAAAACCGCGAAGACTTGTTTCTTCGTATAAGTTCGAATCAATCGTGTAAAACAGCAACGGTTGACTTAACACCAAAGTTGCCTAAACTATACGAGAAATCTGAACTCTCTAAACCCAATCCGGTTTTACGAAACTCTGCCACGCTAAGTCGAAAACATCCAATCATAAACACGTGATTGATTTTTTTGATATACAAAGCGCACCTAGTCGGTCAAATAAAACCAGCAGTACGAAGAAATAAGAACATCAGCTCCGATGGTTAAGTCTTCTCCCCGCTCCGATACTCTTGCCGGTAATTCGTCGAAGATCGGTAAGTCAAAAGACGAAGAACGAAGAATAGACTATCCCAAATCATCGATGAAACTAAGGCATAACTCGCAAACCGATCCAATCTCTCGTACAACCGAGAAACGATCGCTACGCATTCGAACGTACTCATTTCCTAAAAGAAAGAAGGAGCTAGAGACGCTGACGTCGTCTTAAAACGGACTCGCTCCTAGAAGTTCTCGTAAATCAGACATACTCCAAGTCATCTCTGATCCACCATGGTCTTTAATCGACCCGGATTGTCGATCATCCCAATCCTTCAAACGAAACTCGTCTTTCTTCTTTCGCCGAACATTTTTCCTCGCATCAAGAAAAAACTTTCTAAAATAAGCGGGAAAATATTCGGACGATGCAACGCCTCGTCGAAATCATCCCAGAAGCAAACAACAATCTAAGAACCGTCTAGGCACTAAAGACTGATCCAAACAGTCTGAGAAATAATCTCGAGGAATATACAGCATCTCTCGTCGCAATCATGCGGTTAGAAAATCTCTGCGAAACTTCAGAGCGTAACTCGATTATTTGCCAAAGTCATAAAGATCTTCTCAAACTTGATAAAACAAGTATAAGAATCGAAATCTTTAGGCATCAAAGCATTGATCTCATTTTCCGTCAAACCAAGTGAGTCACGGAATAATGTCAAGAAAATTTGCGGCGAAAGAAAAATCGAGAACACAAAGCAGCAATAGAGAACACGTCCTCCCTTCTCGCTGACTGATCCTGTTGCTGATCATGTGATTCATTCCGCCCGAAAAACCCGCTAAAACATTTTGCGACTAGATCTCGGTGAAATAACTTTTGGTATAACTCCACGAGTGACTCCGAAAAAACTACCACCGAAAAATCAAAAACTAAGCGGAAAAGTTTCTCGAAAAATATGCGGAAACATTGTTAACCCAATGCGTTGTGCCGATTCATCGCCCATTGCTTACGCGAGAAATCCTTCGTATAGTCAGGATCATGTCATAACGAAGTAACTTTCAAAGTAAACGTAATAGGTTTTGCGAAAAGTACATTCTAAGCTATACGATCCGGCACTAAGCCACCAATCTAAACTTTGCCTCCTCGCGACACGATCTGAAAGATCTCACTCTTTAGCCCTTCGGTTCACAAGCATCCGCTCTCATTCCTCCCGATTACATCCGAGAATGAGACCGCCCCACAAACGACTCCGCACGGGCTCTGCATCGAGCTTCTTAGGATCTGTCTCCCTCGAGTAAAAAAGAAACAACTTCCATACAAACATGTTGGGGTCAAAATCGGTACGACGGAATTAATAGCCAAAACTCCCCGCGAAAATATAAAAGGAATAGTTTTATAAAACCCGAAGAGTCATTTTATAAAACTCAAAGTCATTTATAAAACTCGCAGACCGTTTTAGAAAACTCGAGAAGCCGTTTTATAAAACTCAAGATCGTTTTATAAAACTCGAGAAATCGTTTTATAAAACTCGAGAATCGTTTTATAAAACTCGAAAAGCCGTTTTATAAAACTCGAGAAGCCGTTTTATAAAACTCGAAGATTGTTTTATAAAACTCGAGAAATCGTTTTATAAAACTCGAAAATCGTTTTACAAAACTCGAAAAGCCGTTTTATAAAACTCGAGAAACCGTTTTATAAAACTCGAGAAGCCGTTTTATAAAACTCGAAGATCGTTTCATAAAACCCGAGAAATCGTTTTATAAAACTCGAAAATCGTTTTATAAAACTCGAAAAGCCGTTTTATAAAACTCGAGAAGCCGTTTTATAAAACCCGAAGATCGTTTTATAAAACTCGAGAAATCGTTTTATAAAACCCGAGAAGCCGTTTTATAAAACTCGAAGATCGTTTTATAAAACTCGAGAAATCGTTTTATAAAACTCAAGAATCGTTTTACGAAACCGCAAAAAAAAACCGAAACAGCCGTAAAACGTGAACTAGTCACGACTAGTTCGCCCACGGGCGAACTAAGCCGAGCCGGGTTAGTTCGCCAATGGGCGAACTAGGAGACACTCGACTAGTTCGCCCATTGGCGAACTAAGCTGGCCCGGCTTAGTTCACCGATGGGTGAAGTAGATCTTCCTGGACGTCCCGAGCCTCGGTCTCCCGCATTCCCAATTCGAAACTTACGTCTTTCGACACGGTCGCATTCTGAACCATGGCCGAAACATCTCCCGTTCCATCTCGATCCGACCTATCATTCGAGTTTTACGATAAAAAACGTAAAACTTCACTTTCTCGATAAAGAACTCGAAGAAATCGTATAAAATGGTGACGGTTGACGAAACACCGAGCATTGCCTAAGACATACGATTTATTCAAGATTTCTCGTCGAAATCGTAAAAACGCGTTTTTAATAAAAACGTCGAGTAAATCATAAAAAACGCGTTTTTAATTAAAAAGTCGAGTAAAACGTAAAACCGTACGATTAGCTCGAGGAATTTATTAAAAACGACGTCAGATCAGGAAATGACTA
>CAKOAT010886264.1:138908-149013 GCA_932364175.1 Eruca vesicaria subsp. sativa
CGCGATAAAAACCCATCTCGCGATCTTAACGGAATCTAACCCGCAGATTTGATAACGTTTTGACGGTTTACTCGCAGGAGGAAAATAAAAGTCAAGTTTGAAGATAAAAGGAAGGTTTGAAGAAAAATAGAAGATTTCCGCGGAAGAAAAGGAAGGATCGAGAAAAATGGAAAATTCCCGATATAGTCAAATCTGGGCGAAATGGAAAGACCGAATGGCCAAGGCGAGGAGTATATAAATAAGAGGTCTAGGGCAGGAGCAAGAGACACGGAATTCAGAGCTCTCACCACCAAAACTAGCATTTAGGAATATTTCCGTTTTTCTGTTAGCGAGCTGCGTCTCAATTAGGGTTTTTCGTTCTTAAGTTTTCGGCTACTCTCTTTGTACCAGTTCTACGCAGATTCGGAATAAGAACCTCTTTGCTCTTGATTTTCGTTTATCTTTTAATAATTCTAAGTTTTCTTGTTATCTTAATCTTCGTTGTGCGGTTCTGCAGATAGCCGGTTCCTCTGGAAACTTAGGGTTTTCCCGAAGTTTCCTTATTTACGATTATTTGACAGTAGGTGGATTTCGACACCCACAGTTTGGCGCTAGAAGGAGGGGGGGGGGGTCGGATCTATCTTACACCGAAGCCGCAACATGTCCAACAAAGGAACGATGACCGGTGACAACCAAACTCGCGACGAACGTGATAACGTTGAAACAACACCACCACAAAGAGTGTCTGCGGGCAACACTACAAACGCTAACGACGAGACCCTCGAGAAAATACTTTCTGAGTTTAACAAAAAATCGGAAGAGCAGGAAAAGCTCATCGGTTCGCTCGCTAAACGAGTGGAAACCCTAACCGCGAAAACCCGAGCAATTCGCCCCCGCGAAACCACTAAGATCCGCGGAAGAAGGCTGGACTTTGGTGCTCCTGCGGATCGTCCCAGAACCGAGAAAGGAAATTTACCGGAGAAAGAATCCGGAAAAGACAATCCTGACGCGACGCTGAACGAATCGGAAAAACCTCCTACTCACGAACAGGAGACCGAGGGTGACGACATCGAACGGGTTAACCTGGAGACAAGCGACCAGGCCGATTCGACAGACGAAGACGCTGACGTCCATCCTAGGAGAAGAAAGATTCGAAGTCCTCTGCCGGAGTCTTCTCCCGAACGTTCGTATACTGGAGACGAAGGGGAAATCGACTTCGCGCGATACGCAAACCGAGGAGCGATCTCCGGTCACTAGCAGCAAACGCCGACAAGGTCGGAAAACTGCTGGCGGTCTGACCGAGATGCGCGATCTCCGCGAATATATCACCAAAACGGCCGCAGCGGTAAAAGCGGTGAAATTGCAAATTCACCACGCTACCAGCACCGCAACCGAGATCGATCGGCTACTGTACGAGTCTCGGAAAACGCCGATTCCGGAAACTACCCGATTCCGGAAAGCTTAAGGTGCCGACTTACGACGGGACGTCCGATCCCAAAGCGCATCTACAAGCGTTCCAGATCACCATGGGACGAGCCAAGCTCAAGGACCACGAAAAAGACACAGGCTATTGCCGTCTCTTCGTCGAAAACCTAGAAGGAGCCGCGGTTGAATGGTTCGCCAAACTTAGGCGAAATTCGATCGGAAGTTTCCGTCGACTAGCGTCGGAATTCCTGAAGCAGCACTTGATGTTCATCAACCCAGAAACCTCCGACGCCGACCTCTGGAGTTTGGTGCAGAAGGAGGACGAATCTCTCCGTGATTTTATGAGCAGATTCAAACTCGTCATGGCTAGGGTTAGCGGAATCAGCGAAAAAGCCGCCATCGACGCGTTAAGGAAATCGCTATGGTATAAATCAAAGTTCCGCAAGTGGATAACTCTCGAAAACCGCGGACGATCCAGGATGCACTCCATAAGGCCACTGACTTCATAACCATCGAAGAGGAGACCAAAATCCTGTCCAAGAAGTATAAGCCGACGAAAACGTCCTCAAAGGATAACGCGTCCGAGCAGAAGCAGAAAAAGAGGAACTCTCGTAACGACAAATTCGTCCATCACGAGGGACAGGATCTCCAAGGGGCGCATAACTACGCCATCAACTCCGGTTCGTAGCAAGGGCGAACTATGGGTAACACGTGGACGAGAAATTCGAACTACGACGAGAATTCTTTCTGCGACCTCCACAAAACCCACGGGCATTGAACCGGAATTGCAAAGTTCTCGGCGCCAGACTGGCCGCAAAATTGGTCGCGGGAGAACTTTCCGAGGTATCTAGTGTCAAGGATCTCATCCGCGATTCGGATCGCCCTCCGAAGAACGACAGGAAAGCGCGAGCAGAAACTCCGCCTCAGGGAAACCAGCCAGGCGAAAAGCGCGGACGAAGACAAGACGAGAAGGTTAACAACGCTAACCGCCGAAAAATCAACATGATCATCGGCTAATCGCAATACTACAACGACACCGTCTCGTCTATAAAATCCTACCAACGCAAAGCCGAAACTGGCACAAGTTGGAAGGTGCCGACGGATGACCCTCCAAAAGGAGTGATCTCGTTCAACGACACTGAGACCGGAGGAATCGACCAACCTCATGCCGATCCTCTCGTCATCGACTTAGTAATAAGCGATTTAGAAGACGCTCGGATCTTGGTCGATACCGGGAGTACTGTCAACGTGATCTTCCGCAACACGCTAGCACGCATGGGAATCGATCTCTCGGAAGTCGAGCCGATTCCGAAACCGCTGACTAGTTTCTCCGGCGAGACGTCAATGACCCTGGGATCAATCCGATTACCGGTTGCCGCAAAAGAAGTGACGAAAATCGTTAACTTCGCGGTAGTCGATTTCCCGGCTATCTACAACGTGATTATGGGCACGCCTTGGATAAATTCCATGAAGGCGGTTCTTTCCACGTATAACTTGGGCATCAAATTCCCGACGCCTACGGGAGTCGCGGTAATTTGGGGATGCCAAAGACAATCGCGAACTTGCTTCCTGGCCGAACATAAGCTAAGGCAATTGGCGGTCACAATCGTGAAACTGAAACGGGCAAAGGTCACACCACCGCCCACAGACGACGACCCAAAGCAAGCAACGGCCCAGAAACCAGAAGTTTCCGCACCCATCGCTTCCATCCGACCGGAGGAGACAATCCCGGACAAAGACATCGATCCCGCGACTGAAGCGATCGAGAAGTCTGCGACAGCCGAGTAAGCACACTCGCACAAACAATCAGAACTACGATATGGCTTGATTTCCGAAAGGAATACGTAGGCAGCTCGCCTAAAGACGAGTTCAGCTATCCCCCCTTCCAAAACGGGGGGGGGGGGGGGGGAGTGGGTGAGTATACGAGTATTCGTATACTCCCAAAATGTTTTACAAAATTTCTTTTAGCTTTGTAACTGAAAAATTTTTGAAATTTTTAATAAAGACAAAGTTAGAATATCTTCCGCCGTAACAACTACTTAATTGTTTTTATAAAAATTCGCATATCAAAATATTTTCGAAAAGAACTGGCGAGACGTCGCCTAAACTCTCAAAGAAAAATATTTATCCAAAGTCCGTCTGCGACTATAAAAACACGAACTCTCGGCGATTGGCCCCGTCGAGCACGCTAGCCGTCCTAAACAAACGCACCGACCTATCGGTCCGCATACATCCGACAAGGATAAAATAGCGCGCTATAAAAGAAATCCAAACTTTTGGTCAGCACTTCCGGGAAACTTAGAAATTGTTCCCGGTGAGATGCTCGGTTCCAACCAGACGAATCGTATAAGCCGAGAACCTATCGTGGATTCTAAATCGGTATAAAATCAGGTTAAAATCGCAATGGGCAAAACAAGAGCCGACTAGTCATCGCACAGCCCCAATCCGAAAGTAAACCTAGGTCTTGCCCTAAACCCAGCACACTGGTCGCTAACGTCTCAAGGCATGAATCAAGATCCTAAAGGCATGTCTCTTCGCCCAGATCTAAACACTCGCGAAAATCGAAATCTCCCGAGTTAACGAATCGGACGATTTACACCAAAGAGTTAGATACGAGATGACAACTCGTATTCTTCCCTCTACATCTAACACAAAACACGAATTTCATACTTAGAAAATATTTTTACTAAGAAAGTTTTCGAATACACACCGCCCAGCGGTAGGGATTCAAAGCCACCAACGGCCAGTCCCGGAAAAACAACAACAGAATCAAAAAACTAAGAACATCACACATCAAAGTCATCAAATGCAGATTGGTCGACCTCGCCGTCGACGTCCGGGATCCCAGGTCCAACTTCGACCGAATCCGGCGACACCACAATAGGGTCCCACTGATCCCACATATGCTTCCCAGGATTGGCAGATTCATTCTTTTTCTTCTCTCTCTTAGTTAGACGCTTCTTCTGCTTCGCAATCGCAGCTTCATACGAATAGTCCGAATCCTGGGTAAGATGCAAACCCCCAACTACGCCCCGACACTCACGGAAATTGCCATTCGCTCTTTGCGCATCTTCAAATTCCGCATAAAGAGGAACGAATCGCGCGCGCCGAGCCATCAACTCCGCAGCAACCTCTCTTTTGCCTGCCCTACGACCGCGGCGAGCCATCGTGTCAGAAAGTTCTAAGCTCCGACGAGATTCAGCTTCATACTCTTCTCTCACACGAGCGGCCTCCGTTGCAGCCAAATCCTAGGCACGAGAGAAACTGGCATCGATCTCCCCTCTGATACGAACAGCCTCCGCCTCTGCTGCTGCAATCCTGGATTCGGCCCTGCGAAGTTCCGCACTATTCGTGCAAACCCCTTCGCTCATAAAGCGAAGACCCTGCGAAACGGAACAAACATCCTTCGTAAAACGTATCTACATAATAATAATAAAGAATAGGCAAACCTTGTTGAAAAGTCTTGACGCTTTTGCAAACGGTGTGTCAGCTGGTCCTCGGGATGACGTCTCAGCTGGATCATATTCGGAAGGCGAAAAATCAATAAGATCCTCGATATTGATATCTTCGTCAGATGCCCGACTGCGATTAATCGGAACCTTTCTATCCTGCGGAGATCTAGACCTTTCCCTTTCCTCTGCATACTCGCCCGCCTTAAAATCAGCATGACCGTCACGAGAAAAACCGGACGAATAATAGGCGACGGCACGACGGATCCTTTTCGGAGAAAAATACCCCCAATAAAGCGGGCCGTCACATAGAAGATTCATAACCTTTGGAAAATCCTCAAGCTTCGGCACCGGGAGGGCAGGCACTGCGAAACAAACAAAAAAGTTAAAACCTATATCTATATAGATATGGGAATCACGAGATGGAATACCGTTTAACGCCCGCGCAGTCCTAATAGAAGGAATACAACTTTCCTCCACCGATGCGCCGTCAATTTTGACATAAAAGAATCGGTGAATCCAATTGTGATCATTCGAGGCAAGTCCGCTAACAACCGTCATGTCCCGCCGGGGGGCTAAGTAAAAACCATCCTTTCTTCCCTTGAATGTCAACATAGACAAAAGATAATCCGCATCAAGGGACATTCCACGTTCGTATCCCAACACCAGAATCCCGATAAGGTGCTGTAAGCCACTAGGGCGCAGTTGGCCGAACGGTACTCCAAACTTGTCCAAGAATTCGAAAATGGCTCGAGGAATAAGGAACCATAGCTGGCAGGTCAACAGAAAGGCTTCGTAGCACGTAAAATAACCCGGAGGCGGATCCTCGGCACCCTGACCCTGGACAGGGATGCGAAACTGAACCGACTCAGGGATCGCATAGGTATTTCTCAAATAATCGAGAGAACCATCAGTACTCTTGCTCATGCCAACTTTTCTCTTCCGAGGTTTATTTCTCTTCGGAACCCAGAATGTAGCAGGCGGCATCTCCGCGGCACTCGCGGCTAAATTGTAGTCTGCAAACTCTTCCTTGGTCGTATAGAAGCGTTGAAAGACCGGCTCGGGAAGAGGACAGCCGCTGGAAATATCAAGGTTGCTCGGATCAAAGATTGATGCATGAGCATAATCTGAAACTTTCCGCCCAAAAGACATGTTGGATAGTCGAAAGAAAAAGGATCTAAAGAAAAAAGTAGAGAGAAGCCTTCCTAAAAACTTGAGCAAGTTATGGAGGAGTGAATGAAAAACTTATAAACTCACTCCATATACTTATAGGAAAGGATTTTACTATTCACCTTTGGACTTTTGGCCATTAAAGTTCCGCCTAACTCTATCAAACTCGCCAAACAAGCTCAATCCACTCGCAAGAACCTCACGATTCTTACGAGCTGGGGGGCTAACTGTTGGGGTCAAAATCGGTACGACGGAATTAATAGCCAAAACTCCCCGCGAAAATATAAAAGGAATAGTTTTATAAAAACCGAAGAGTCGTTTTATAAAACTCAAAGTCATTTATCAAACTCGCAGACCATTTTATAAAACTCGAGAAGCCGTTTTATAAAACTCGAAGATCGTTTTATAAAACTCGAGAAATCGTTTTATAAAACTCGAGAATCGTTTTACAAAACTCGAAAAGCCGTTTTATAAAACTCGAGAAGCCGTTTTATAAAACTCGAAGATCGTTTTATAAAACTCGAGAAATCGTTTTATAAAACTCGAAAATCGTTTTATAAAACTCGAAAAGCCATTTTATAAAACTTGAGAAGCCGTTTTATAAAACTCGAGAAGCCGTTTTATAAAACTCGAAGATCGTTTTATAAAACTCGAGAAATCGTTTTATAAAACTCGAAAATCTTTTTATAAAACTTGAGAAGCCGTTTTATAAAACCCGAAGATCGTTTTATAAAACTTTAGAAATCGTTTTATAAAACCCGAGAAGCCGTTTTATAAAACTCGAAGATCGTTTTATAAAACTCGAGAAATCGTTTTATAAAACTCGAGAATCGTTTTACGAAACTGCAATAAAAAACCGAAACAGCGGTAAAACACGAACTAGGAGACACTCGACTAGTTCGCCCAAAGGCGAACTAAGCTGGCCCGGCTTAGTTCGCCAATGGGCGAACTAGGAGGTGCTCGACTAGTTCGCCCATCGGCGAACTAAGCCGGCCACTCGACTAGTTCGCCCATTGGTGAACTAAGCCGGCCCGGCTTAGTTCTCCAATGGGCGAACTAGGAGGTGCTCGACTAGTTCGCCCATCGGCGAACTAAGCCGGCCCGGCTTAGTTCGCCGATGGGCGAACTAGGATCACTCGACTAGTTCGCCCATCGGCGAACTAAGCCGGCCCGGCTTAGTTCACCGATGGGCGAACTAGAAGCTTCCTGGACGTCCCAAGCCTCGGTCTCCCGCATTCCCAATTCGAAACTTACGTCTTTCGACACGGTCGCATTCTGAACCATGGCCAAAACATCTCCCGTTCCATCTCGATCCGACCTATCGTTCGAGTTTTACGATAAAAAATGTAAAACTTCGCTTTCTCGATAAAGAACTCGAAGAAATCGTATAAAACGGCGACGGTTGACGAAACACCGAGCATTGCCTAAAACATACGATTTATTCGAGATTTCTCGTCGAAATCGAAAAAAACGCGTTTTTAATAAAAACGTCGAGTAAAACATAAAACCGTACGATTAGCTCGAGGAATTTATTAAAAACGACGTCAGATAAGGAAACGATCCCGTAAAAAGTCGGAAAACGGATTTATCGCAAAAACGGCCCGGAAGGGTCTAAAACGCGATAAAAACCCATCTCGCGATCTTAACGGAATCTAACCCGCAGATTTGATAATGTTTTGACGGTTTACTCGCAGGAGGAAAATAAAAGTCAAGTTTGAAGATAAAAGGAAGGTTTGAAGAAAAATAGAAGATTTCCGCGGAAGAAAAGGAAGGATCGAGAAAAATGGAAAATTCCCGATATAGTCAAATCTGGGCGAAATGGAAAGACCGAATGGCCAAGGCGAGGAGTATATAAGTAAGAGGTCTAGGGCAGGAGCAAGAGACACAAAATTCAGAGCTCTCACCACCAAAACTAGCATTTAGGAATATTTCCGTTTTTCTGTTAGCAAGCTGCGTCTCAATTAGGGTTTTTCGTTCTTAAGTTTTCGGCTACTCTCTTTGTACCAGTTCTACGCAGATTCGGAATAAGAACCTCTTTGCTCTTGATTTTCGTTTATCTTTTAATAATTCTAAGTTTTCTTGTTATCTTAATCTTCGTTGTGCGGTTCTGCAGATAGCCGGTTCCTATGGAAACTTAGGGTTTTCCCGAAGTTTCCTTATTTACGATTATTTGACAGTAGGTGGATTTCGACACCCACAAAACAAAGGAAAGATTATACGAAACTTTCATCATATAAATCAAACCTACAATGGAAAAATGTTTTCTATAACCACGGGCATACTTGGCATATCAAGCTCGGCAAACGTTACTTGGCTATTGTCTGATCACGCTTCACTTCAATGCCAAGTTTACAAACCGACTTGACCTTTTTGATAGCACGAAAGTGTCGTGGTCTAATCCTCTGCCAAATACGACCTTGGCTGTGCGGCTGAACACAACCTTCACGCCAAGCCAATACATTCAACGGATAATGCGAACTTGTCGAAAATCGGCTAAGTTCTGTATTCTCGCGATTCACTCTATTTCCGAAGCAAGTTGCCTACAAAATCCGACGTATAATAAAACACTCGTACCAGAGCTCGATAATTCCTACACGACAAATAACTAGACCGTAAAGGTCTTGCTAGGAAACAGGTCATACGAACCTTAACTCCAAAATGAACTACGAAAGGCTTGATCCCCTCAAAAGGGTACGTAGGCAGCCTTCACAAGGCGCAGCCCTAATCTTAAACGCTTTCCGCTCCCTGGAGAGTGGCAAGATCACTTTCAACGGACCTTTCCAACCATTAATTCCGCCAAATTTAACTAAAACTGGCTAACCACTCGCAAGAACCTTACGCTAAAGGCTCAAGAGTCTAGCGAGCTGGAGGGCTAACTGTTGGGGCCAAAATCGGTACGACGGAATCAACGGCCGAAACTCCCCGCAGAAATATAAAAGGAATCATTTTATAAAACCCGAAGAATCGTTTTATAAAACTCGAGGATCATTTTATAAAACTCGAGAATCGTTTTATAAAACGCGAGGATCGTTTTATAATACTCGAGAATCGTTTTATAAAACTCGAGGATCGTTTTATAAAACTCGAGAATCGTTTTATAAAAGTTGTAGAATCGTTTTATAAAACTCGAGAATCGTTTTATAAAACTTGAAGAATCGTTTTATTAAACTCGAGAATCGTTTTATAAAACTCGAAGAATCGTTTTATAAAACTCGAGAATCGTTTTATAAAACTTGAGAAGCCGTTTTATAAAATTCGAAGATCGTTTTATAAAACTCGAGGATTGTGGGAGTCGATTTCACCCTACTGTCAAATAAATCGTAAATAAGGAAACTTCGGGAAAAACCCTAAGTTTCCAGAGGAACCGGCTATCTGCGAGAACCGCACAACGAAAATAAGAAAACGATAACTTAGAATAAAAACGAAAATAAGAGAGATTTGAAAGCAAGAAGGTTCTTATTCCGAATCTGCGTTGAACNGAACCGGCTATCTGCGAGAACCGCACAACGAAAATAAGAAAACGATAACTTAGAATAAAAACGAAAATAAGAGAGATTTGAAAGCAAGAAGGTTCTTATTCCGAATCTGCGTTGAACTGGTTACAAAAAGAGTAGCCGTAAACGTAAGAACTTAGAAAACCCTAATTGAGACGCAGCTCGCTAACAGAAAAACGGAAAGTTTCCTAAATGCTAGTTTTGGTGGTGAGAGCTCTGAATTTCGTGTGTATGCTTCTGCCCTGGACCTCCTCTTTATATACTCCTCATCTTGGCTATCCGATCTTTCCATTTCGCCCAGATTTGACTTAAATCGGGAACTTTCCATTCTTCTCGATCCTTCATTTTCTTCTGCGGAAATCTTCTATTTCTCTTCAAACCTTCCTTTAATGTTTAAACTTGACTTTTATTTTCTTTCTGCGAGTAAACCGTCAAAACGTTATCAAATCCGCGGGTTTGATTCCGTTGAAATCGCGAGATGGGTTTTATCGCGTTTTAGGTCCTTCCGGACCGTTTTGCGATAAAAACCGTTTTCCGACTTTTACGGAATCGTTTCCTGATCTGACGTCGTTTTTAATAATTTTCTCG
>CAKOAT010886264.1:167365-177936 GCA_932364175.1 Eruca vesicaria subsp. sativa
AGTAACCTGCGTCTTTTTCGTGGTCCTTGAGCTTGGCTCGTCCCATGGTGATCTGGAACGCTTGCAGGTGCGCTTTGGGATCGGTCGTCCCGTCGTAAGTTGGCACCTTAAGCTTTCCGGGATCGGGCAGTTTGATCTCGGTGATGCGAGCCGTGAAAGGCGTTTTCCGAGATTCGTATAGCAGCCGATCAATCTCGGGGGCGGCGCTGGTCGCGTGGTGAATCTGAGATTTCACCGCTTTTACCGCTGCGGCTGTTTTGGTAATATATTCGCGGAGGTCGCGAATCTCGGTCTGATCGCCAGTAGTTTTCCGACCCTGTCGGCGTTTGCTGCGAGTGACCGGAGATCGCTCCTCGGCGGTTTTTGCATATCGCGCGAAGTTGGGTTCCCACTTCATCTCCAGTAAAGGAACGTTCGGGAGATGACTCCGGTTGAGGACTGCGAGTTTTCCTTCTCCTAGGATGAACGTCGGCGTCTTCGTCTGTCGAGTCGGCCTGGTCGCTCGTTTCCAGGTTGACCCTTTCGATGCCGTCGCCTTCGGTCTCTTGTTCGCGAGTAGGAGATTTTTCCGATTCGTTCAGCGTCGTGTCAGGGTTCTCTTTTCTGGAATCTTTTTCCGGTACGTTTCCCTGATCGATTCTGGGACGATCCGTAGGAGCACCGAAATCGAGTCTCCTTCCGCGGATCTTGGTAGTTCCGCGGGGGCGAATTGCTTTGGTTCTCGCGGTTAGGGTTTCGAGCCGTTTTGCAAGTGAACCAATGAGCTTTTCTTGCTCTTCCGATTTTTTGTTAAACTCGGAAAGCATCTTTTCGACGGTCTCGGCGTTAGCGTTTGTAGCGTTGGCCGCAGGCGCGTCTTTTGGTAGTGGTGTTTCAACGTCGTCGCGTTCGTCGCGAGTTTGGTTGTCACCAGTCATCGTTTCTTCGTTGGTCATGTTGCGGTTACGGTGTAAGATAGATCCGACCCCCCCTCCTTCTAGCGCCAAACTTTTGGAGTCGATTTCACCCTACTGTCAAATAAATCGTAAAAAAGGAAACTTCGGGAAAACCCTAAGTTTCCAGAGGAACCGGCTATCTGCGAGAACCGCACAACGAAAATAAGATGACGAAAATACTTAGAATTTAAATGAGAATAAACGAAAATAGAGAGCAAAGAGGTTCTTATTCCGAATATGCGTTGAACTGGTACAAAAAGAATTGCCGAAAGTGTAAGACCTAGAAAACCCTAATTGAGACGCAGCTCGCTAACAGAAAAACGGAAATATTCCTAAATGCTAGTTTTGGTGGTGAGAGCTCTGAATTTCGTGTCTGTGCTTCTGCCCTAGACCTCCTCTTTATATACTCCTCATCTTGGCTATCCGATCTTTCCATTNTCTCGAATAAATCGTATAGTTTAGGCATTGTTCGGTGTTTCGTTTAACCGTTGCCGTTTTATACGATTTCCTCGAGTTCTTTCCGAGAAAACGAAGTTTTACGGTTTTTATCGTAAAACTCGAACGGTAAGTCGGATCGAGACGAAACGAGAGACATTTCGGCCGTGGTTCAGAAAGCGACCGTGTCGTAAGTTCGAATTGGGGATGCGGGAAATCGAGGCTCCGGGAGGTCTCTAGTTCGGCTGCTGGCGAACTAAGCCGAGCTGGCTTAGTTCGCCAGCAGGCGAACTAGTCGAGGGAGTCTTGTTCGCCTGCTGGCGAACTAAGCAAAGCTGGCTTAGTTCGCCAGCAGGCGAACTGGTTGCGACTAGTTCGCGTTCTGCGGCGGTTTCGGTTTTTCGCGGTTTTGTAAAACGATTTCTCGAGTTTTATAAAACGATTCTCGAGTTTTATAAAACGATTCTCGAGTTTTATAAAACGATCCTGGAGTTTTATAAAACGATATTCGAGTTTTATAAAACGGCTTCTCGAGTTTTATAAAACGATCCTCGAGTTTTATAAAACTATCTTCGAGTTTTATAAAACGGCTTCTTGAGTTTTATAAAACGATCTTCGAGTTTTATAAAACGATCTTAGAGTTTTATAAAACGGCTTCTTGAGTTTTATAAAACGATCTTCGAGTTTTATAAAACGATCTTAGAGTTTTATAAAACGGCTTCTCGAGTTTTATAAAACGATCCTCGAGTTTTATAAAACTATCTTCGAGTTTTATAAAACTATCTTCGAGTTTTATAAAACGATCTTCGAGTTTTATAAAACGATCTTCGAGTTTTATAGAACAGCTTCTCGAGTTTTATAAAACGATCTTCGAGTTTTATAAAACGATCTCTCGAGTTTTATAAAATGACCTTTCGAGTTTTATAAAACGATATCTCGAGTTTTATAAAACGATCTTCGAGTTTTATAAAACGATTTCTCGAGTTTTATAAAACGATCCTCGAGTTTTATAAAACGACCTTCGAGCTTTATAAAACGATCTCTCGAGTTTTATAAAATGATTCTCGAGATTCATAAAACTGTTGCGTTTATGTGTTTGCGGAGAATTTTGGCTATTGATTCCGTCGTACCGATTTTGACCCCAACATGGGATCCGTTTCGACGAGGATGACGTGGACACCTCCCGGCACTACTTGGACGCGGAGCATCTGCGTAACAGACAGTGGATAGATAGGGACCTCCTATGGGCTTTCAGGACTCCAGCCGGTGCACACCGGTTCCACCTGCCTCTTCCAGAGACGACCCTCTTTGAGTGTAACCTCGACATGCTCCGTTTCCAGCCAGACCCGGCCTTGGTACTTGCTCCAGCCCCGCATCATCGCGATACAGGAGTCCGCAGTGGCAGCACCTTCCGTGCATCATCATCAGCTTCCTTACCCCCGTTCCCCGATCTCTCAGGGATAGAGACAGGAGAGGAAAAGGTATACAGGAGGGGAGTGTTGGATGCTCTTCGTGCCATCTGGTCCCTGCGTCTCGAGATGCCGCTGTTCGAGCCGAGCTAGTACTTCAGCTTTTGACCCATCAGCAGCAGGCTCTTCCCAGCAGGCCGAGTAGCCAGATCAGGGTGACTAGAGTTATGAGGAGGACGAGGAGCACGACGACGACGAAGAGGGCAGTGAGGGCTGATTCATTTGTCTGTCTTTCTATCCTTTTCTCGTACTACTATATTTTCATTTTTATTTTCAGACTTGTAGGATTTTTATTCGTACTTTTTATTTTATGACTATGCCTGCTACTACTTTATTATCTAACTATTTGTGTGTTTTTAGAATGTCTAACAGCAATAACATAACTCCATTAGATGTTGAGTGAGATGATTGACAGCACAAATAGGTGACGGCACTTTATCGATCGATATACATGACCTTGTATCGATCGCTATGTAAAGATTGAGGTACGATTGTTCTTACTAACATGAATATATTTGCTACATAAATTCTCATTACCTCTTAGACTAAATAACATTGGGGACAGTGTTGTTTAAGTCTGGGGGGGATATCTACTAATATTCTTTATTTTTATTTTTATTTTTTATTTACTTCCGTTTTTATAAAAAAAATGTGTTTTACTAAGAAGGAAGTAATGATTACATTTAGACTTGTTACCTAACCACTTCTTAGCACCACTCTTAGATTTGTCAGTTACAGAAGGTACTAGAGACACTAAAGCAGATCACATGTTAGCTATGATAACACTTGTTCAAAATGTATGGAAGAACCAAAGCTGATTTCCAACCTAACCTGACATCTACTGCTTGTCTTAGGGCTTGGTATACTTGGAATTGGAATCCTCCTGCAAGCCTGGAAGGTAAAAGTCTCAAAAATTTTGGTTTCCTTCTCTCCTCCCTTCGGCATCCTTAAGTACAGAGATAAAGTCTGAGATGATTTCCTGAGAGGCAGAGGGGTAAGTACATTACCTATGACCCTATTATTCTAAATCAAAAGGAATGATCAAAGCGAGGGGTAGGTACATTACCCATGACCCCACTATTCGCTAGCACTTGTCAAAGTATAAAGATCAATAAGATGAACATTATTTGTTCATTGGGATTGATAATAATAAAAAAAAAAGAAGAAGAAATATTTGGATTCAGAGAAGGGGGATAAAGGGAGAAAAGGGAACCAGGATGAGAATGCCTAAAACTTGTTTGAGTCGAATCCATGTGTTCCTTGATCGATACTCCCAAGGTAAAGCCTACACCTTTATTTTATGCACAAATGAGATCAGCAGAGGGGATAGACAAACAGGATCATTTAAGTTGTTGGCTAGTTTAATTTGGTTGATAAGCTAGGATATTGTGTAATGTATTTCTGGAAATTGATAGATAACTAATGTGGGTTGCAATAAGTATAGAGGTGATGGTCCTAAGGCTAGAATTGTAAGAGCTTCCGCCTTTTAAACCTTTTCTAGACCAATGTTCTATTATTTGCTTGAGGACAAGCAAAAGGATAAGTCTGGGGGAGTTGATATATCATGGATTTTACCCATTTTCAGCCATGAGTTATATATGTTTTTGGATAAAAAAGGATACTTTTAGTGTCTTTTTAGAGCTTTTACAGGTTCAGGTACTCACTAGTGTAAAACATGCATTTTGGAGCTAAAATGGATACTTTATGAAGATATGAGCAAAACGATGTATAAGCTATCGACCGATGCACATTAAGAGCCATCGACCGATAGAAGATTACCCGTGTCGATCGATATATGTCATTTGACATCGATCGATACATAAGTTATCCAAGCGATTAAATGAAGATTAGAAGCCCTAATTGTTTCACAAGAGTTTTAATAATTTACACATTAAGTCCCTGGCCGCCTGTTAGGCTATATTAAGAAGGTTTTGTACTAGTTTAGGTAGACAATCTTGGAGACCTTTTAGAGCTAAAAAGGAGAAGAATCTAGCTATCTTTTGAGAAGAGTTTTGATGGAGAGAGAGATCTGAAACTACAGTTACAGAGAAGATCTTGAACTCCCTTTTTACTTATTGTTTCTTTTTATTATTATCTTAAAAGTATTATTCAGACCATCATGACTTTGTCTCTCATGAATATGTTTGAGTAGTCTTTCTTGTTAGATTTATGTTTCTCATTAAGGTTGACTCATGCATTGAATAGAACCATTATTAGGGTGTTTAAAATATAGTTCTCAATCTAGTTATCAAATAATGGTAAGGCCAAGGATTGATCACCCTTACCTCTGATATTAGGGTCAATTGGACAAGCGATAGCTTGGCAAATCCCCTAAGTCTAAGTTAATTTATTGAAGACTAGATACCCCATTCAAACATACCTCTACCACTCGCTGGATGCAATATCGATCGACGTGGCGACAGCCGTGTCACCAATATAGCGGCATTAGCATCGATCGATAGTATCGACAGAAACATCGATCAATAGTATCGACAGAAACATCGATCGATATTCCCTACAGGTTATCGGACGATAGTCCTAACCCGAGATCCAGTGGAGTTAATACTTAAATTCCTTAATAGTTGAATCTAGAACTATGAACAATAAAAACCCTTTACAACTTGCATGTATGTCATACCTAAGAAAATACCTAAGTTCAACTACCTTTCTTTCTTCTTAACAAATCAGCCAATCAATCAAGCAATTATTTGCTACCTTTTAAGTTACTGTTTAAAATCTTATTGTTTAGCTTTATTTCGAAGACTTAATAATCTGTTGTGTAATTCTAGAGTCTCTGTGGATTCGATCCCTAAGTACTATGATTGAACCTCTTATTTGAGAGAGTAATTCACTCCTTAGGGTTAAACATTTGAGTGATATCAATAAAATATTATTTTGGAGACATATTGTCGGAAGCAGGACGGGATCAAAGCATGACGGAAAAACCCGAAGACGGGCCGAAAATTGGCCGAAATGGCCAAAATCAGACGAACAGACCGAGAAGCACGAGGTGGCTTAATCTATGAGCTAAGGACGTGGTGTCAACTGCCTAGAATGGTATGTGGCTAGGGAAGCACGAGGTGTTGCAGCACGAACAATCGCAGCATGCAGAGTGACACACAGAAGCACGAGGTGCCGTCGTACATGCGACCAGAGCATGCGGACCGCCATGTGGAGTTGTTGTAGCGACTTGCATGAGATTCAGTCATGCAACCTGACATCTGGGAGGGGTGGTGTCACCCTGCATGATACTGGAGCATGTTGGGGTCAAAATCGGTACGACGGAATTAATAGCCAAAACTCCCCGCGAAAATACAAAAAGAACAGTTTTATAAAACCCGAGGAATAGTTTTATAAAACTCGAAAAATCGTTTTATAAAACTCGAGAATCATTTTATAAAACTCGAGAATCGTTTTATAAAACTCGAGAATCATTTTATAAAACTCGAGAAATCGTTTTATAAAACTCGAGAAATCGTTTTATAAAACTCGAGAAATCGTTTTATAAAACTCGAGAGTCGTTTTATAAAACTCGAGAAATCGTTTTATAAAACTCGAGAAATCGTTTTATAAAGCTCGAGAATCGTTTTATAAAACTCGAGAAATCGTTTTATAAAACTCGAGTAATCGTTTTATAAAACTTGAGAATCGTTTTATAAAACTCGTAAATCGTTTTATAAAACTCGAGAAATCATTTTGTAAAACTCGAGAATCGTTTTATAAAACTCGAGAATCATCTTATAAAACTCGAGAATCGTTTTATAAAACTCGAGAAATCATTTTATAAAACTAGAGAAATCGTTTAATAAAACTCGAGAAACCATTTTATAAAACTCGAGAATCGTTTTATAAAACTCGAGAATCGTTTTATAAAACTCGAGAAACCGTTTTATAAAACTCGAGAAACCGTTTTATAAAACTCGAGAATCGTTTTACAAAACTCGAAGATCTTTTTTATAAAACCCAAAAGTCGTTTTATGAAATCCGAAGATCGTTTTATAAAACTCGAGAATCATTTTACAAAACCGCAAAAAACAGAAAAAGCCGTAAGACGCGAACTAGTCGCAACTAGTTCGCCCATCGGCGAACTAAGCCGGAACCGGCTTAGTTCGCCGATGGGCGAACTAAGAAACACTCTCTAGTTCGCCCATCGGTGAACTAAGCCGGGCCCGGCTTAGTTCGCCGATGGGCGAACTAAAACATGCTTGACTAGTTCGCCCATCGCCGGGCGAACTAGAGACTTCCCGGACACTCCGCGTCTCAATTTCCCGCATTTCTGATTCAAAACTTACGACATGATCGCATTCTAAATTAAGGCTGAAACATCTCCCGTTTCATCTCGATCCGACTTACCGTTCGAGTTTTACGATAAAAACCGTAAAACTTCGTTTTCTCGGAAAGAACTCAAGGAAATCGTATAAAACGGCAACGGTTAAACAAAACACCAAACATTGCCTAAACTATACGATTTATTTGGGATTTCTCGTTAAAATCATAAAAACACGCTTTTTAATAAAAAAAAGTCGAGTAAGTCGTAAAAAAACGTGTTTTTAATAAAAATCGAGTAAATTGTAAAACCTTGCGATTAACTCGAGTAAATTATTAAAAACGACGTCAGATCAGGAAACGATCCCGTAAAAGTCGGAAAAACGGTTTTTATCGCAAAACGGCCCGAAAGGACCTAAAACGCGATGAAAACCCATCTCGCGATTTCAACAGAATCAAACCCGCAGATTTGATAACGTTTTGACGGTTTACTCGCAGAAAGAAAATAAAAGTCAAGTTTAAACATAAAAGGAAGGTTTGAACAGAAATAGAAGATTTCCGCAGAAGAAAAGGAAGGATCGAGAAGAATGGAAAATTCCCGATTTAGTCAAATCTGGGCGAAATGGAAAGATCGGATAGCCAAGACGAGGAGTATATAAAGAGGAGGTCTAGGGCAGAAGCACACGGACGAAACTCAGAGCTCTCACAACCAAAACTAGCATTTAGGAATCTTTCCGTTTTTCTGTTAGCGAGCTGCGTCTCATTTAGGGTTTTCTAGTTCTTACGTTTTCGACTACTCTCTTTGTACCAGTTCAACGCAGATTCGGAATAAGAACCTCTTTGCTCTCTATTTTCGTTTATTCTCATTCAAATTCTAAGTTATCGTTTTCTTATTTTCGTTGTGCGGTTCTCGCAGATAGCCGGTTCCTCTGGAAACTTAGGGTTTTTCCCGAAGTTTCCTTATTTACGATTTATTTGACAGTAGGGTGAAATCGACTCCCACAGTTTGGCGCTAGAAGGAAGGGGGGTCGGATCTATCTTACACCGTAACCGCAACATGTCCAACGAAGAAACGATGACTGGTGACAACCAAACTCGCGACGAACGCGACAACGTTGAAACACCGCTACCAAAAGACACGCCTGCGGCCAATGCTACAAACGCTAACGCCGAGACCGTCGAAAAGATGCTTTCCGAGTTTAACAAAAAATCGGAAGAGCAGGAAAAGCTCATTGGTTCGCTCGCAAAACGGCTCGAAACCCTAACTGCGAGAACCAAAGCATTTCGCCCCCGCGGAACTACCAAAATCCGTGGAAGGAGACTCGATTTCGGCGCTCCTACGGATAGTCCTAGAATCGATCAGGGAAACGTACCGGAAAAAGATTCCGGAATAGAAAACCCTGACACGACGCTGAACGAATCGGAAAAATCTCCTATTCGCGAACAGGAGACCGAAGGCGACGGCATCGAAAGGGTCAACCTGGAAACGAGCGACCAGGCCGACTCGACAGACGAAGATGCCGACGTCCATCCTAGGAGAAGGAAAACTCGCAGTCCTCAACCTGAGTTGTCTCCCGAACGTTCCTTTACCGGAGACGAAGGGGAACTCGACCTCGCGCGATACGCAAAAACCGCCGAGGAGCGATCTCCGGTCACTCGCAGCAAACGCCGACAGGGTCGGAAAACTGCTGGCAATCAGACCGAGATTCGCGATCTCCGCGAATACATTACCAAAACGGCCGCAGCGGTAAAAGCGGTGAAATCTCAGATTCACCACGCGACCAGTGCCGCACCCGAGATCGATCGGCTGCTGTACGAGTCTCGGAAAACGCCCTTCACGGCTCGCATCACCGAGATCAAACTGCCCGATCCCGGAAAGCTTAAGGTGCCAACTTACGACGGGACAACCGATCCCAAAGCGCACCTGCAAGCATTCCAGATCACCATGGGACGAGCCAAGCTCAAGGACCACGAAAAAGACGCAGGCTACTGCCGCCTCTTCGTCGAAAACCTAGAAGGAGCTGCGCTCGAATGGTTCGCCAAACTTAGGCGAAACTCCATCGGAAGTTTCCGTCGATTGGCTTCGGAGTTTGTGAAACAGTATTCAATGTTCATTAACCCGGAAACCTCCGACGCCGATCTCTGGAGCTTGGTGCACGAGGAGGACGAATCTCTCCGCGACTTCATGAGCAGATTCAAACTCATCATGACTAGGGTTAGCGGCATTAGCGGCAAAGCCGCCATCGACGCGTTGAGAAAATCGCTCTGGTATAAATCGGATTTCCGCAGGTGGATAACTCTCGAGAAACCACGGACGATCCAAGACGCGCTCCATAAGGCCACCGACTTCATAACCATCAAGGAGGAAACTAAAATCCTGTCCGAGAAGAATAAGCCGACGAAAACATCCGCGAGGGACAACGCGTCCGAGCAGAAGCAGAAAAAGAAAAGCTCTCGTAACGACAAATTCGTCAATCACAAGGGACAGGATCTCCGAGGGGCGCATAACTACGCCATCAACTCCGGTTCGGAGCAGGGGCGAACTACGGGAAACACGTGGACGAGAAATCCGAATTACAATGAGAATTCATTCTGCGACCTCCACCAAACCCATGGTCATTCCACCGTGAACTGCAAAGTTCTCGGCACCAGGCTGGCCGCAAAGTTAGTCGCGGGAGAACTTTCCGAGATATCAAGCGTCAAGGATCTCATCCGCGATTCGGACCGCGTCTCGAAGAATGACAAAAATGCGCAAACCTCGCCTCAGGGAAATCAGTCGGGCGAAAAACGCGGAGGAAGAACAGACGAGAAGGGTAACGCCGCTAACCGTCGAAAAATCAACATGATCATCGGCGAATCTCCATAACCGCTGACTAGTTTCTCCGGCGAAACGTCAATGACCTTGGGATCAATCCGACTACCGGTCGTCGCGAAAGAAGTGACGAAAATCGTTAACTTCGCGGTAGTCGATGTCCCGGCTATCTACAACGTGATTATGGGCACGCTGTGGATAAATTCCATGAAGGCGGTTCTGTCCACGTATCACTTAGGCATCAAATTCCCGACGCCTACGGGAGTCGCAGTAATTTGGGGATGCCAAAGACAGTCGCGATCTTGCTTCCTGGCCGAACATAAGCTAAGGCAATTGGCGGTCGCGATCGTGAAACCAAAACAGGCAAAGGTCACACCACCGCCCGCAGACGACGACCCGAAGCAAGCAACGGCCGAGAAACCAGAAGTTTCCGCACCCATCGCTTCCGCCCAACCAGAGGTGACAATCCCGGACAAAGACATCGATCCCGCGACTGAAGCGATCGAGAAGTCTACGACAGCCGAGTAAACACACTCGCGCAAACTATCAGAACTATGAGATGGCTTGATTTCCGAAAGGAATACGTAGGCAGCTCGCCTAAAGACGAGTTCAGCTATCCCCCTTTCCAAAGCGGGGGGGGGGGGGGGGGGGGGG
>CAKOAT010886264.1:199287-223294 GCA_932364175.1 Eruca vesicaria subsp. sativa
AAATCTATACGTATACAGGTATAGAGATCACGTCAATAAAATACCAGTTGTCGCCCACGCGGCCTTGAACAAAGGAATGCAGCCTTCCTCCACAGACGCGTCATCGATTTTGACGTAGAAGAATCGTTTGATCCAGTCATGATCATTCGAGGCAAGCCCACCGATGACCGTCATGTCTCGCCGAGGGGCTAGATAAAAGACGTCCTCTCTTCCCTTGAACATCAACATGGCCGAAAGATAGTCCGCATTAAGGGACATCCCGCGTTCATAACCTAATACCAAAATCCCGACAAGGTGTTGTAATCCACCAGGGCGAAGTTGGCCAAGCGGTACGCCAAATCTTTCCAGGAATTCAACGATGGCTCGAGGAATGGGGAACCATAGTTGGCTGTTCAGCAGAAAAGCTTCATAACACGAAAAATAACCCGGGGGTGGATTCTTGACGTCCTGGCCTGAGACGGGAAGACAAAACTGGACTGACTCAGGGATTTCGCGAAGATTCCTCATATCCTTGAGAGAATCGGCAGTGCTCATGCTCGGACTCGAACCAACTTTCCTCCTCCGAGGTTTATCTTTTTTCGGAACCCAAAAGCCCGGAAGCGGCGCCTTCGCGGCCCTCACAGCCGAGCAGGACTCCGAAAAGCCTCCTTAGTTCTAAAAGAGCGTTGAAAGATTGGTCTGGGAAGGGAACGATCATCAAAGGTATCGAGGTCGCTAGGATCGAAGATAGACGCATGAGCATGCTCTGAAACTTTCCTATAGGAAGACATGGTGAACAGTCGAAAGGGAAGAGGATCCAAGAGGAGAAATAGAAAGAAAGCTTCTTGAGACTTAGGTAAGTTATGGGAGAATGANAGCTTGACTCGCTCGCAAGAACCACACGATTCTTACGAGCTGGGGGGCTAACTGTTGGGGTCAAAATCGGTACGACGGAATCAATAGCCAAAATTCTCCGCAAACACATAAACGCAACAGTTTTATGAATCTCGAGAATCATTTTATAAAACTCGAGAGATCGTTTTATAAAACTCGAAGATCGTTTTATAAAACTCGAAGATCGTTTTATGAAACTCGAGATATCATTTTATAAAACTCGAGAGATCGTTTTATAAAACTCGAAGATCGTTTTATGAAACTCGAGATATCGTTTTATAAAACTCGAGAGATCGTTTTATAAAACTCGAAGATCGTTTTATAAAGCTCGAGATATCATTTTATAAAACTCGAAGATCGTTTTATAAAACTCGAGATATCGTTTTATAAAACTCGAAAGGTCGTTTTATAAAACTCGAAAGATCGTTTTATAAAACTCGAGATATCGTTTTATAAAACTCGAAAGGTCGTTTTATAAAACTCGAGAGATCGTTTTATAAAACTCGAAGAGCGTTTTATAAAACTCGAAGATCGTTTTAAAAAAACTCGAAGATCGTTTTATAAAACTCAAAGATCGTTTTATAAAACTCGAAGATCGTTTTATAAAACTCGAGAAGCCGTTTTATAAAACTCGAAGATCGTTTTATAAAACTCGAAGATCGTTTTATAAAACTCGAGAGGCCGTTTTATAAAACTCGAAGATAGTTTTATAAAACTCGAGGATCGTTTTATAAAACTCGAGAAGCCGTTTTATAAAACTCGAAGATAGTTTTATAAAACTCGAGGATCGTTTTATAAAACTCGAGAAGCCGTTTTATAAAACTCGAATATCGTTTTATAAAACTCGATGATCGTTTTATAAAACTCGAGAATCGTTTAATAAAACTCGAGAAATCGTTTTACAAAACCGCGAAAAACCGAAACCGCCGCAGAACGCGAACTAGTCGCAACCAGTTCGCCTGCTGGCAAACTAAGCCAAGCTGGCTTAGTTCGCCAGCAGGCGAACTAGAAGGTTCAGGACTAGTTCGCCTGCTGGCGAACTAAGCCAAGCTGGCTAAGTTCGCCAGCAGGCGAACTAGACGGTCCCGACTAGTTTGCCTGCTGGCGAACTAAGCCAGCTATTCTTAGTTCGCCAGCAGGCGAACTAGACTCCCTCGACTAGTTCGCCTGCTGGCGAACTAAGCCAAGCCGGCTTAGTTCGCCAGCAGGCGAACTAGACAATCCTTGGCTAGTTTGCCTGCTGGCGAACTAAGCCAGCTCGGCTTAGTTCGCCAGCAGGCGAACTAGAGACCTCCCGGAGCCTCGATTTCCCGCATCCCCGATTCGAACTTACGACACGGTCGCTTTCTGAACCACGGCCGAAATGTTTCTCGTTTCGTCTCGATCCGACTTACCGTTCGAGTTTTACGATAAAAACCGTAAAACTTCGTTTTCTTGGAAAGAACTCGAGGGAATCGTATAAAACGGCAACGATTAAACGAAACACCGAACAATGCCTAAACTATACGATTTATTCGAGATTTCTCGTTGAAATCATAAAAAACGCGCTTTTAATAAAAAACGCCAAGTCGTAAAAAACGCGTTTTTAATAAAAAGTCGAGTAAATCTTAAAACTTTGCGATTTAACTCGAGAAATTTATTAAAAACGACGTCAGATCAGGAAACGATCCCGTAAAAGTCGGAAAACGGTTTTTATCGCAAAACGGCCCGGAAGGACCTAAAACGCGATAAAACCCACCTCGCGATTTCAACGGAATCAAACCCGCAGATTTGATAACGTTTTGACGGTTTACTCGCAGAAAGAAAANAAAGGAAGGTTTGAAGAGAAATAGAAGATTTCCGCAGAAGAAAAGGAAGGATCGAGAAGAATGGAAGATTCCCGATTTAGTCAAATCTGGGCGAAATGGAAAGATCGGATAGCCAAGATGAGGAGTATATAAAGAGGAGGTCTAGGGCAGAAGCACATACACGAAATTCAGAGCTCTCACCACCAAAACTAGCATTTAGAAATATTTCCGTTTTCTGTTAGCGAGCTGCGTCTCAATTAGGGTTTTCTAGTTCTTACGCTTTCGGCAATTCTTTTTGTACCAGTTCAACGCAGATTCGGAATAAGAACCTCTTTGCTCTCTGTTTTCGTTTATTCTCATTTAAATTCTAAGTATTTTCATCATCTTATTTTCGTTGTGCGGTTCTCGCAGATAGCCGGTTCCTCTGGAAACTTAGGGTTTTCCCGAAGTTTCCTTTTTACGATTTATTTGACAGTAGGGTGAAATCGACTCCCACAAACATTTTGGAAGCAACACAGTTTTGAAGCACGACGGCTTAGAAGGTCGACGTTACTTAGCGACGAAGTTTTCTTTGAAACTTTGTAGCTATCAATAAAATATTATTTCGGAGACATATTGTCGGAAGCAGGACGGGAACCAAGCAGGATGGGAAGCAAGCAGGACGGGATCAAAGCATGACGGCAAAACCTGAAGACCGGCCGAAAATTTGCTGAAATGGCCGAAATCAGACGAACGGACAGAGAAGCACGAGGTGGCTTAATCTATGAGCTCAGGACGTGGTGTCAACTGCCTAGCATGGTATGTGGCAAGGGAAGCACGAGGTGTTGCAGCACGAACGATCGCAGCATGCAGAGTGACACACAGAAGCACGAGGTGCCGGCGTACATGAGGCCGAAGCATGCGGACCTCCATATGTAGTTGTTGTGGCGACTTGCATGAGCTTCAGTCATGCAGCCTGACATCCGGGAGGAGTGGTGGCACCCTGCATGAGACTGCAGCATGCTGGCCGACAAGTGGAGCACTAGGTGCCGCTGCGCATGCGTCCGGAGTCATGCGAGCCGACACACGGGCCGCCACCAACTCATTTTTGATTGGCTGCTGTCTCCTATATATAGCCCACGACCCCCACTACATTTAAACACATTCAGACCACTTCACATCTACTTAAAAACGTGAGAGAGAAAGCTAAAAAGAAAGTAAGAGTTTCCGAGCATTTTCGAGTTTTCGAGGTCAGTACTCCACCAGTTTTGGATCGGCGCCTAGGGAAGGTTCTGTTCAGCTGAAGATCAGTCTAGAAGGTCAGTCCAGACGTGGATATACTTCACAAGGTCAAGAAAGGGTTTGGATCACGGAAGTCGGATTTGGGGTCAAGGCCACGTTCAGCCAAAACACTGTGAGTTATGATCAATTAATTGTTAACTTGTTTTCATGCACGTTCCCGTTACTTGAAGTTAGATTATGGCAGGAGGCTGACTATAACTTAGTAACGGTTTGATTAGTTAATAATAGATATTAGTTATTCGTGATTGACTGAGTTTATTGCATGCATAGATAATATCGCTAGGTTGTGGATAGATAGGTTATCTGGAATCTATGCTTAGTCAATTGCTAGGTTGATAGATTTCATGCTTAGATTATTATGGTTGTTCTTGTGTGTTGGTATGGTTAAGTGCAGGTTCCCGTTATCTATAAAGTTAGTTTTGTAGCAGGATGCTAAACTGTCTGGGTAACAGTTTGATTGATTGATTGTTAGATTTAATTAATCTTGTTTATTGAGGTTAGTAAATCTTGGTAAGGGAGTGACTAACTGGATGAGCTATTGTTTTTTGATTATGCATTCATGTTAGGCATGTTTATGAGTAATTAGTATGATGCCATATAGCGTGTACGAAACCCATCCATGTTAGGCATGTTTAGGAGTGATTATTGTGATGCCATATAGTGTGTTCGAAACCCGTCCATGTTAGGCATATTAGGGGTGATTAGTGTTTCCTCTCGACCTCGTACCCAGCGGGTTCAAGGAAACCCCTTATTCGCTGGATCGGGAAGAGGCTGGCAGTGACCCAGCTGTGACTGTGGGCTGTCTAGCGGTGACCCGAAGGGCTATGGGCCGCGATCGGTTGAAAGTTCCTACTTATTGTCTTTGTGATAATGGGTTTGGATATTGCCAAGGATGTGGAGGAACCTAGTATCGCCAGGTCCTTAGTTTTAGTGTTGAACCTTAGATTGAGTCTAGGTTGAGTGTACGTGGTTAGCAAGTCATTAGCGGTTAATGTTTCAAAACGTTAATTTGCTTGCTATTGTTTCTGCTTCGCACTTGTTTTATTACTTGCATGTTATCTTTAGAATTGTGTTTACTTATTACTAGGTGAACCTCTCACTTTAGATTGTTTGGTGTGGGATAGTGAGAGGTTGTATATTGTTAGATTGGGGATCTTAACTCACTGAGTAATACTAGATTACTCATTCCTCACTCTTTGTTTCAGGTGACCAGTAGAGTTCGTATAGGTTGCGGGAAGTTAGGCCGGCTGGTGTAGATTTTCATCTTTTTGCTTGCGACGTTTTCAGACTATAAGTATGTATCTTTTGCTCGCTTGGCATGCCACTACTTGTACGATATTTTGTGTGTTGTGAACCAGATATAATATAAAATAAATAAATTGATGTTTTATGGAAATGCCTTGTTGTATCTGATATTAGCTTTGTCCAAGCTAACACAACGTCAGATTTGGGGTACGGGTTGAAAAGTCTTAGGCCTTGATTTGACGGAACGTGTTAGTGGATGGTCTGGCCTAGTCACGAATTGCACCCTTTGTGACCATGGCTGGATTGTTCCTAACCCGTCTTGTAGCGCTTCTGAACTTTGGTAGAAAGTCGGTCGGTCCGTCGGTCATGTTCTTGTTTGATTGTTGGCTGATGGTTCGACCTATACCTAGAACGGTTCGGGGGTGTTACAGTCCTGGCTCCTCATCACGACGCCCTGGTCATCTCCCTCATCGTAGCAAACTGCTTAGTGAGACCAATCCTGATAGACAACGGCAGCTCCGGCAGCATCATCTTCCTCCCAGCCTACACCAATCTAGGGCTGGAGGAAAAAGTGCTAACAAGGAAGGTTACTCCGCTTATAGGCTTCAGCGGAGAGGTAAAGAACACCTTAGGAGAGGTAATCCTCCCAGTATACACCGAAGGAGTAAACCAACCAACGAAGTTCCTTGTTGTTGACTGCGCATCCTCCTACAACATGATATTGGGCCGGCCCTGGATCCACGACATGGGGGCCATACCTTCAACTCTCCATCAGTCCACCCAATTCCCGACCCCCTGGGGCATCAGGATAATCAAAGGAGATCAAGAGAGTGCCCGGGCCTGCTACCAAACTACATTGAAAGAGAAAAGTCCGACCCCAGGGTCCCCGATGTTCAAAATCCCGAATTTTACATCTCTTATCTACTCACCTCCGGGTCCAGGTCAAGCACTTTAGAGCTACTCAGAAAACATCAGGGTTCCAAACGATCGCCCTTGTATTTTAGGACAGACTCCAGGGTCCCAAGCAACTGACTTAAACTTCTAAAGTCCAGTACCTAACCTCAGGGTTGAATCATGAACTTCCGAGTTCCAATGTTCAAAATTCCAAATTTTACACTTCCGGCCCCCGGGACCACCCGTGAACCTTCAGGTCCAAGAGAATCCTCGGGCCGGAGCATTGAGTCTTTGGGCTCAATCAGAACCTCTGAGCCCAAACGACGAGTCTGACAATTCAGAACTACGAGTTCCTGCTTCCACGAGGAACCTCCCTACCTCCAAATCTGAGTGGAAGAATGCCGAGCGCAACCAAAGATCTCAGGTTCCTAGAATCCTGCAAAGGCCCCCAGGTCCTAAAATATTGATAGCTACAAGTTCCACGCTGCCTAAGCTCTGAACTCGTGGCGGTATACTACCTGGGATTAACCTCAAGATAACTAAAGCCGATATTCTAAAGCACTTGGTGGAATCTACACCGTGTTCAAGTTAAGCAGTGCTACCAAGAACCTAAGCTCCTCTCCCCAAACTATCTAATCACTTAAAAGAAGGAAGCGAGAAGAAACAAAGCAAAGTACGAGATTTTCAAGAAAAAGACGGAGATCATTGTTATTAAAGGCAACCAAAAGAAAACAAAGACTTCACCTCGTGACAAAAGCATCAACAAGGGGTACATAATAATAAAGCTTCAAAAAACAAAAGGTAAAACCAGAAAATCTGGGTCTACAGCCCCCTTTGAAAGGATGTCCGAGGAACTCCTCCAGCTTGGCTTCCTCCTCCTAGGGATAGCAGCCGACGATACTCTCCCACCAGATCCCAACTCTTAGAGAGTCCCTCCGACCATTCCTTCATAAGCTCCCAGCAGGCGAATGCCCTAGATCGCTGCACTGATATAGCGTGATAAGAAGCTATATCTCGGTGTTGAGCACGAAGGAAAAGAATCTCCTCGTGCAAGGGAAAATGACGACTCATCGGGTTGACATCACCAGGGTACCTCGGGAAGGAAAGCCGGAGGAGACGGTAGATGCAGGAGCTGCTCGTGGCATGGGCATGCTGAAAGGCCGCCTTCTCCCGTTTTTAGCTCTAAGATAATCATCGTATATTAAATGAACACAAGCTTTGGGAACCTCACCTGGAAACCAAAACATGACTAAGTAGAAGACATGGACCGCCAGGAGTCGATAAGACTAGTGAATTTTTTACCCCAAACGCGACTGTGACACAAAGCAACTGGGCTCACTAAAAAGGAAACCCATCAGAGTCGCTTCGGGATATTCAGGGCCAACTTCGCAAAAACTTCACCGGCAAAATCCACAGGCCTCGCCACATCTGCAAATCAAATAACATAATGAGAAGGCTACGAAAGAAACTCACTCAAAGAAAGCTCCCAGAAACTAACCAACGGAGCGCCAAAACAACGGATAATCGGGGGACCCGTCGATCTTCACAAACATGTACTTCCTATCCCATGAATCGTCAAAAGGGAAGCCGCCACGAACACCACGCGGAGGCTCATTTACCAAAGTCTCTCCTTCTCGGGACCCTATCTGATACATGTCTCCTCTACTTCGCAAGGGAACGAAGCTATAGGAATATAGGACTTGAGACACTCCTAGTGGGATACCATGAAGTTCTCCCAACACCTGAATAGCAATCAGTGTACGCCACGATGATGGAGTCAACTGCGAAGGGGAGAAGCCAAAATAAGACGACATCTCCGCCACCAAGGACGGAACGATACCTCTAAAGCTGGCCTCCAGATAAGCCTCATAGACGGCCATCTCATCAACACTACCATCCGATGCACGTTCGAATTCTCCGGCACACCTCAGTCCCATCGAATAGGGAACTGAGTACCTCCTACTAATCCTAGCCAAGTCTTCTGCCCCGACACTCGAGCGAGGACCGTCACCACCTATTTCATGAGGCAAACGAAAAATCCTGCGCCGTAAAGGAGCCTGAGGCACCACCACTTCATCTGCTCCAAGGGTGACTCCTGGCGATGGCACTGGAGAAGAAACCGGGTTGGAAGAGACACGACGGGGCCTAACATGTCCTCCGACGCATGAAGATGAAATAACGAAAGATTAACCTGATTGTTCATCGTCTCAAGGCCGGAGGAAAGGATCTCGGATGATATGTCTCCACGGGAAAAGGTTGCAATATATACCTGAGACCAAAACCCTCAGGCGACTCCAAAAAAGGAAAGAGTTTTCTTTCATAAAGGCAGAAAATTTGAAAAAGAGGAAGAGGAGGGAGCATAAGTAAGAAGTTTCCCATTCTTTCGTTACAACCGGAAAGGAAACAGCGGCGCATTAGGGGGACGTCATCGAATCAGCGCAAGCAGCTAGTGCTTCCTAGGCCCAAAAAGCATAAGCATCCCCCCGACCAAGAGATTAAGTTCCAAGGGCCGTACAAGGTCATAAAGGTGGTCCGGCCGGGAGCGTATGAAATCGCGAACATACAGGACATCAAAATTCCCCGATCATGGAACGCAATGGATCTAAAAAAATAATATCACTAAGAAACACGCTCTGCAAAAACCGAACTACGAGACGACTTGATCCCTGCTAAAGTGTACGGAGGCATCTCGTCGCAACTCGAGACCAGTTGTCCCCTCTCGATAAAAATGGGGGGGGGGGTAGGTGAGTATACGTATACTCGTATACTCCCGAAATTTTAAACTCAAAATTTCTTACACAATTCTCAACAACGCAACCAAAGAAAAACAAAATTCTGAATAAAGCGAGACGTTACCAATGTTCGGAAAACCATTTCTCTTAAAAACAAAAAAAAACAACAAAACAGTCCATCCACGACTATAAAACATACAAAACCTCTTAAGATACGAATCCTTCGCGAAGGTCCAAACAACGTTAACATCTACAACCTAAATTTTGTTGCTGATCACAACAAACTCGCAACAGTTCTAGACAAACATAAGTTATCTTGTAGAGATAGCTATCATACACCCCACACAAGGGTAATAGCGCTATAAATAAATCCAAATTTTGGTCAGCACATATCGTGGACTTTAAATCGGTATGGAATTAGGTTAAAATCGCAACAGGAAAACCGAACGCCGATTAGTCATCGCAAAGCCTTAAAACCGAAAGTAAACCTAGGTCTTGCCCTAAACCCAGCACACTGGTCTCTAACATCTCAAGGCATGAATTGAGATTCTAAAGGCATGTCTCTTCGTCTAAATCTTAACGCTCAATCGATTCTTAAGAATCCTAGAACGAGCAAACGAATAAGGAGATCTACAAAGAGTTGGGATGTGAGACGACAACTCGCGGACCTCTCTCTACATTCACACAAACAAAAGCATTCTTCTCGAAACAAAAGAAAACATAAACCGATTGTTTATTCATCAAAGTTGCAAAAGCAACAGGGATTCAAAGCCATAACGGCCAGTCCCAAAATAAAAACACGGCCACACCCGGCCAGAACACAAAGATTTAAAATAAAAAGTCTCACACGTGACTACAACTTCAAACATCCTCCGCACACGGAGTTTCATCCTCGTCCATCACTTCGTCAGAACTTGGTACCATACCACCACTTCCTTCATCAACCTCTAGAGCCTTGCGCTCATCCATACTCGGCTGAAAGGCGCACTCGGACATCAGGCCGTCAAGAGCTGAACCGTGGTCGCTCTCCGTCTACATTAACCCTAATTCGGAAGGGATATTCTCCTTGACCCGTTCAGCCTCACTAACCGTCGATCCTTCAAAACTCTTGACCTTGCGTTGGAGTCTGTGCAGCACCGAAGTCTTAGCCTTCTTTGCATCCTTAGCCTTGAGCAAGGAACTCGCAGTCTTTCCAAGATCCCGCTCCAAGTCACTAATCCTAGCCTCGAACTGAGACACTTCCATAGAGTGTGCATCCTCAATCACCTTTACCTTCCCTTCAAGCTGAGCGGACCTTTCCTGCGACTCGGCTAACTCCTTCATCAAGCGCTAAACTTCAGAACCACACTCGCTAATCCCTCCATCGATTAGCGAAATAAACTGAGAAATAAGGTAGATAGTCAGACACCAAACTCATCAAAATATAAAAATATGCTAAAGGTGTACTCGCGAATATATACCTTGGCTCGATGCTGCGACATTAGGCCCGAGCTCAGCACCTTTTCCAATGAAGGACCAGCCTCAGAACCTTTCGTACATCTCCTCCTCTTGGCCGCATCAGGGTTCACGCATGGCCTTTTGCGACCTCTGGTCAAAGCAGCCAACGCCGAACTAGGCGCCGGAAGCCCCAAAACAATCACTCTCTTGGCCGGAAGAGGAGGCTTTGGAACCACAACTGTTTCGACCTCGCTGGATGCCGGGACCAATTTCAGTTTTGGGATCACGGCCGGCTCAACCTTGGTAGGCTTTGGGATCACGCTTGTTTCGACCTCAGATGAACTCGACGGCTCGATGGTGGTCGCCGAAGGTTCCGTAGCAACACTCGCCGATATGCCCGGAACGATTTCAGAAGCGATCAAATCCGTTGGGATTTCAAGAACTGGACTCGGCGCCTCTTCGGCATCCATCTCTTCCTGAAAAGAAAGGAATTCCGAGATGTGAGGGTCCGGTTTGCCTGCTGTGGAATTGTCACTGACCAAGACATCATGGTTTTGATGATCATCATTGGGAGAAGACATCTTGACAAAGAGATTTCTTAGAGAGAAGTTGGAGGAAATTTGAAAGATTGAAGATATGTGATGAAAGAAAGAAAGAAAGAAAGAAGTGATGATCCAATACTTATAAAAAACTAGGAAGAGTCTATTTTCCGCAATAAAATAATCAACCTACTTTTCTGCAATACAAAAAAAAATGATGATCGCAGCCGTAGATTCCGATTAACAACTCTACTCGCCCGCACCTACCTTAAATTTGCTAGCTGGGGGGCTAACTGTTGGGGTCAAAAATGATAATCTCGAAATCAACGTCTACGATTACTTCTCCTTACATTCTCTGAAAGAATCTCGGGTCGAGAAAACAAGAAAGGATCAAAACAGAGCAACCGTTGGCGAGCTAAACACACATGTAACCAGCTCTCCTGTTGGCGAGCTGAACGCATTTTTCCAGCTCGCCCGTTGGCGAGCTGAACGCATCTGTCCAGCTCGCCAATGGGCGATCTGGTCACACATCTAACCAGCCCGCCCGTTGGCAAGCTGAACGCATCTGTCCAGCTCGCCAACGGGCGAGCTAGTCACACATGTAACCAGAGCTAACCCGTTGGCGAGGTGAATTCAACAATTTGTGCCCCTCGACTCGATCATACTCTGAACCGTGATCGGAAATTCTTTCGTTTCGTCTCAATCCGCCTTACCGTTTGAGTTTTACGATAAAAACCGTAAAATACGCTTTTTAGTAAAACCTCGAGTAAATCGTATAAAACGGCAACAGTTAAACGAAACACCGAACATTGCCAAACTATATGATTAACTCGAGATTATTTATAAAAAAACCGTAAAACACGCATTTTTAGTAAAACCTCGAGTAAATCATATAAAACGGTAACGGTTAAACGAAACACCGAACATCGCCAAACTATAGGAATAACTCGACATTTTTATAACGCATTTTTTGTAAAATCTTGAGTAAATCGTATAAAACGGTTAAACGAAACACCAAACATTGCCAAACTATACGATTAGTTTGAGATGCTTACTTAAAAACGACATCCTATCAGGAAACAATCTCGTCTAAAGTCTTAAAGTGGCTAAATCGTAAAACGGCCCGGAAGGTCCTAAAACGCGATAAAGGCCCACACGCGATTTTGGATAAGTTATATCCAAAAGATACAATGATGGCTTGCCTATTATCCGCAGAAGTGGATAAATGTCAAGATTTAAGATAAATAGAAGTTTTCCAAAGATAAATGGAAAGAACGAGAAAAGTGGAAGATTTCCGGTAAGTGTAAATCACAGCGGAAAAGGAAAGACAAACCGCCTAGAGAAGGAGTATATAAGCATGAGGTCAAAGTGAAAAGGGGGCAGAGCTTTTTAGACTTAGAAAAACGGCTGTTAGCTTAGGTGAATTTAGGACTTAGGTGGCTAGACTAGCAAGTGGGATCCTTAGAACGTTTTGTCGTCTAAGTTCCGTGATTCTCTTTGTAATTGCTATTCAATATCTTATCAATAATAGCCTTTGCACAATTTTTTCATCTGTATTCTCTTATCTTTTTTGTTTTAAGTGTGTTTCCGTAGAGATCCAGGACCTCGGGAAAATTAGGGTTTTCCCTAAGTTTCCATATTTGAAAGAAAATTGACAGTGCTAATTGCGGTTCCCACAATTTGGCTAGGATCCGTAGGAAATACTACGTTCCTGACTTGATGGGGTTAAGATGTGCTAGAGAATTTGAACGTGCATCGGATGGTGGCGTTGGTGAGATGGCCGTATATGAGGCTTATCTGGAGGCCGGCTTTAAGGGCAATGTTCCTTCCTTGGTGATATACCATGATTTTGTCACGCTTTTAGCCATGGTATTGATGTGTTTGTATAAGTTTTATATATGTTTTGGAGTCGATTAGGTATGTTTTCAGGTTTAGGAGCATTTTGGAGTAAAGTGATGATTTAGGTGTCCTTTTGGAGCTTAAAGGACAGTTTTCCGAGATGACTATGAAGATCAGACAACAAGGATACATATCGATCGTCACACACCCTGTGTAATCGATCGATGACGCTTCCATAGAAGATGAAGTCGAGATACTCAATCGATCGATGTACACCATGTACCATCGATCGATATGATGCGTGGAGAACAAGTCCGACTTGGCCGACTTGAAGCCCAAGTCTTCCCAATATTACAATAATGCTCCTGACGAGTTTTTAACCTAATGGAACTCATATTTATAGTTTTTTCTATGTATTTTGGCTAGACATGCTTTTATTGTTCTAGTGCTTTTTATACTTCAAAAGCTTTACATGCTTTTTATGTTCTTTGATTTATAAAGTATTCTTTTCATCTTAATTCTTAAAGAGGTTATAGAATTCTAGATTTAGAAGAAACACACAAAGAGATTTGTTGTTCCAAGAACCAAAAGATCAATCTTCTAATCTAATGAATTTCTATTATTACCTTGCTGTTATGAATCTCTTAGCTATGTCTGAGTAGATTCCTTTGTTAGATTTAGGGTTCAAATAGTTATTAGGGATTAGCCCCAACTATGGAATGTTGAATTGTTGATATTCATTATCCAAATGAACCCTAATGCTTACTCTAGAGTAGCTACCTAGAGTATGATCATGGATGTGATTTAACTTGTTAATCATTGTCCTGAAATCATTTGGCATAAGCTTAGATCCTATAGGGTTGTGCGAGAGCCGGTCTATGATCTTGGTGAACACATGTTCGATTCGATCTTATGCTATATCGATCGATACTCCTATAGAGTTATCGATCGACAGCAACCCATATCGTCCGATATCGCTGTCAAAACATCGGTCGATATTGCTGGCAATAAGATCAATGGATGAGTCTATTTAGCGATTGCTATTAGATCTGTCTATAAAGCGAAGTTCTTATATATCTTACAAGCAATTCATTAAAACATCTGTAGCATTATAATCATTATTATCTGAATAGTAACCTTGAATCTAACTACTTTATTTTATTGTTTTAAACCAAAACCTATTCTCTTGAGCAACTTACCATTGCTCACAAACTGCAATTTACTATTTTAAACCTAATCAACCTAGCATAATCTTTTAGGATTACATCTATTGTGTTCCTTAGTTCCCTGTGGATTAGATCCCTAAGTACTACAACTGAACCTCTTATTTGAGAGAGTAATTCACTTCTTAGGGTTAAACACTTGAGTGATATCAAATTAGGCGCCGTTGCCGGGGAAGTTTGATGGCCATTAGATTTAATCTGATTAGGTCTAGGTTATTTTTCTTTTATTGTTTATTTATCTTCTGACACCAAAAAAAATTCTTGTCTTTTTCAAGTACATGCCCTGCAGTACTAGAAGCAAAAAGAACAAACACCTTTTGAACTCAGAAGACTCTCACAGCTTGGAACGTAGCATCCGCAAAGACCTATGCTCCGCATCGATCGACATCAACACATCTCTGTCGACCGATACTTGCCTACCACAGTCGACCGAGACACCTTCAACGTTGACCGGTACTCTCACCGTCACATCGCTTGACATCAACAACCGTTCGTCGACCGATACCCTTCATTCGACATCGATCGATATACCTCACTTTCCATTGATCAATACTAATCAGCGAGACATTGTAGCGCCTATTATTCTCACAACCGATGAGAAAGGAGACATGCATGATCGAGATGGTCACCTGCGTAATGCAGCAGGTCAGAAGCTGAACGCTCAGAAGGAGATCATACCTAAGAAAGAAACTGCACCTACAGACATCATTCAACCTGTAGAAGAGGCTAACCAAGCTAGATCTTTGGCTGACTACAACCGTTCAGATCAGTTCTATTCCAACCGATCAGCCATCCGCCCCAACCCCCCTGCTATTCAGAGAGGAGATTTCGAGCTTAAGCCGCTGTACTACACCCTTGTAGAACAAATACCCTTCTATGGGTTGTCCAATGAGCATCATATGGATCATCTGAAGAGGTTCGAGAATCTCATAACCGTCATAAAATCCAATGGAGTCCCTCAAGACTATCTTCTCTGCAAGCTTTTCAAGTACTCTCTATCTAGAGAAGCTTTGTAGTGGCTGAGACAACTACCACCAGGTTCTCTCACAACCTGGAGTGTCATCAAGAACGCATTCATGCGTAACTTCTTTGATGAGTCACGCGCTGAAGAATGGAGGAAAAAGATTGCTACATTCACTCAGAATCCTGAAGAGTCATTCAAAGATGCATGGAACAGATTCAAGTCCTACCAAAGAGATTTCCCACACCACAGATTCAAGAAAGTGCAACTTCTTTGCACTTTCTACAGAGGCATCACAGTGGATTATCAGAGAGCTCTTGATACAGCTAGTGATGGCAACTTCAACACCAGGAATCCACAAGACGCTATAAAGTTAATTGATAACTTAGCTTCCAGCAACAGCACAAAGAACTTCATGAAGACAAAAGCTACATCATTCCTTGGAAGGAATACATCAATGAAGTGCAAGCACAGCTGGATACCATTCAGAAGTTACTAAACAAGCAGATCTGTTCAGTCGAGGATGCAGAGACTGCAGGTGAAGATTATACAGAAGAAGATGTGAATTGGGTCAGTGGAGCTGGTTTTCAGAGATCTGGTAACCAAGGAGGATACATAAACTACACAGGCCAGAGAAGCAACTTCAAACAGAGTTCACAGAAGCCTAACACCTTCATCAGCAGCAACCCCAACAACAACATGAGCTATGGAAACTCATTCTACTCCAACCCACACCCACCCACCCAAGATACTAAACTGGAGGAGATGCTTGACAAGGTCCTTGAGAGTCAGCAGAAACTCCAGACAGACTTCAATGGGAAGATTGACTCTGTCTACAACACCCTCCAAACAAAGCTAGAGGCTTTAAACACCATATGAAGAAGCTGGAGACTCAGGTGTTTCAGACAGTAGACGCTCTAAAGAAGCAGGAGCTTGCCAACAACCATAACATCAATGCCATCCTGAATGATGATTTTTGGCAAGAGGTATATAAGAGATTCAGCAATCTGATGATGAGAGAGACCTCGTTCGCGACTACTATCGATCGATATCACCCCGTGATTATTGACCGATACGATCCCATGTACATCGATCGATTGATTTTGATGAGTGTCGATCGATGGACTTAGACGAGTACCCTCACGAGTGCAGTACCATCAAGACTATGCCTCACAAAGCCTTCGCAGCACGTCACCCACATCCGCCCGTCCCTGTCATGATCGATCCGCACAACATCGACCGACATGATGACCCTACTATCGCTCGACAGGAAGACCATGCTATCGACCGACGCACTCCAGTCAGTGTTACCCGATACACGGTACCCCAACGCCGAGTGAAACTCCCCAAGATCGATGGTGCACGTATTGACGCATTCCGGGAGCAGTATTACACTACTAGAAGCCCTCAGAAAGCCATCTTGGAGAGACCCACGGATATCTTTGAGTCTATGGAGATAAAAAACGAAAACCATGGAAGAGTTCTCAGAAAAAGGAAAGAGAAGATACCGAAGCCTTATAAAAGGGAAGCTAATGAGAAAGAATTGTCAAGCTTCAGAAAAAAGAGTTCTAAGAATACCTAGAGAGAAACCCTTTGAAGAAGCCTACTTTTCACACAGATTGTGGATGTTTTTCAGAGAAACAAGAGAGACTGAAGAAGACATAAAGAGGATGTTTCATCAAGTCAGAGACAGTCTAAAAAAGAAGACCACACTGGAGAAGAAGAGCGATCCAGGGAAGTTCACAATACTCTGTTCCATCAGAGGTGTTGAGTTCCCTCGTGCCCTATGTGATACAGGATCTGGAGTCAGCATCTTACCCAAGCTTATGGCAGACCAGCTAGGTCTGAAGATAGAGCCTACTGAAGAATTCTTCATCTTTGTGGATTGTTCTCAGCAGAACTCTGGAGGAATAGTTAGAAACCTTGAGGTACAGATTGGAGATGCCCTAATTCCTACAGACTTCCATGTCCTAGCCAACAAGCTCAACTTCAAGACTTCTCTACTGCTTGGAAGAGCCTTCATAGCCACAGTTGGAGCCGTTTGTGATCTCAAATCACACAAGCTATGTCTAACCCTCATAAACTCTACCATCCACTACATACATGTTCCAATCATCAAGTTTCCAAGGATGAAGAACCCATCACTCGTACCAACATGTTTCTGTGCCCACGAGTATGATTCTATGGCCGAGTACGAAACCGATCCAGACACATCGACCGATGGCAGCCTTCTACCATCGACCGATACCAACCGACCCGCGTCGACCGATGGCTACACATAGTCATCGATCGATACGCTATTCCAGAAGATCGAGGAAGAGTTTCCAGACAGCGATTTTGGCACCAATGATTGGGAGAACGATCATTACATGCCCGAGTTAGCTAGCATCACTACTCAAGAGGAGTATGATGCAGATTATGAGGAGGAACGAACCACCGAGTATAGATTTCTTCGCGAAGACGAAGTCAGACTTCCTCTCCCATCCTTCATCTTCGGACCATCAACCGATAGAGACCCTTCTCAATCGACCGACATGCCCCTACCCAGATCACTCAAACGACGTTTTGAATCAACGAGCAACAAACCTTACTGCGCACCAGTCTATGTCCCACACGAACAACACGACGGAGATTACTCGATTGGAAGTTGGACAAGCAGTTATCATGAGAGTTTTGCAGTGGATATAGCACCACTACCATCCGCGTTCCGACCTGAAGCACACGTATCGACCGACACGGAGCACCAGCCATCGACATACATGCTCCTCAACCGATCGACTGATGCACCTGCTCTACAATCGATACAACATCTACACCATCCGAGGTAAAAACACATACAATCGATTTTACATTACTAACACCTGATGAATTTGGTATTTTCAGGGATCCAGAAGGTCATGCACGAGCACTAGATGGAAGAATCATTCATCCAAAGAAGACGTTGCAGACATCCTTCAGAATGCCAATGGACCAATCAGTCCCTACATACAACCACCCATCTACCAGAACGATCAGCACCAACCACCTCATGAGCAAGATAGTGCAGAAAACCTTCATTCCAACTCAACAGATCCAGCAAATCAACACCTATCGATCAATACATGGAAGAAAGCATCGACCGATATCCAACGCGAGTTTGGGAATAGAGCTTTCAAACACGGAGTTCGTCGTTTCTTCTGGGAAAAGAAAGACGAATTTGGTGTCTACAGAGATGAGAGTGGTAATGCAAGAAGCATCAGTGGTGACATCATCCATGTCAACAAAGAAGATATTAAGAAGCTGCTTAATAGAGCCACAATGTTTGAGCGCTCTTGTATCTGTTTACCAGAGCATGCTGAACAGTTTACTAAAGGAGTTCCAGTTTGCAAGCTATACACACAAGCAGAGGTCAGACACATGCTGAATGAAAGAACCAGTGAACACAACTGGGAGATAGCAGGATTGAGCTTAGAACATGAGAAAGCCATATCGAGACTTCAAGGAGAACAACTATGGAATATGTCTAGCAATGACTTCGCTCGCAAAGAGAGAAAAGCCCTGCAAGAAGAGGTGGATGCACTTCGCAAACAACTTGAATCTCAGAGACGCCCATTGACCGATGCAGCACCCTCAGCATCGATCGACACGACCTTTGACCCACCTATCGAGAGTCACTTACGGAAGCTATCGATCGATGATATACCTAGCACATCAATCGATATTCGCGCACCAGACTACTGTACCAGAGAAGAACTTGAAGAAATCACAAGAAATATCTACAGATCTATTGAATTCTGTGAAGAGGACGCACATAGATCCCTCGACAAATTTTGGTTCCCGGTACAAGGTGACGTTCAAGAATTGAAATGCACAGTGGAAATATTCAGCAGGAGATCGAAAACATCAAGAACAAGCTCACGAGCCATCCTGCACAATCCGCATCGATCGACGAGCCAATGCACCCATCGACCGATGGACATCCATCCACATCGATCGACAGAACTACACCGAGATCGATCGATACCACCCTATCGTCTGTGCACAATACCCAAAACCTCAACACCATGCCGATGAGTACTGATTCAGAGAACACCTACAGCAACACTGGACGACATGAGTGCAGTTTATCAAGCATTGAGGAGTGTTATAGAGAATCCACTATGAGGTCCATGGTTTGCATGCTAGTATGTCCAGAAGCGAGAAAGCCACAAGAAGCTTCTTAACTTCATGGTTTGAAGAATCACAAGACAAGGAGGATACTTGTTTCCCAAGTACCTGCAACCCACTTCACTAATCACCATACCTCCATAATCAAGCTAAATGACTTTAAATAAGCGCTGAGTGGGAGGCAACCCACTGTTAGGTATTTTCTTACTTAGTTTTATTTTATTTTTACTTATTACTTTCGTTTTTATTTGTTTGTAGGAACATAGCTAAACGATCACTACCTCTATCGACCGATGAGACCCTGTCTACATCGCCCAACATAACCCTATCCATGACGATCGATGGAAGTGACTCATGTTGGGGTCAAAATCCTACGACAGAATAACCAGCCAAAACTCCCCGCAAAAATATAAAAGAAATCATATTATAAAACTCGAAGAATCGTTTTATAAAACTCGAAGAATCATTTTATAAAACTCGAAGAATCGTTTTATAAGACTCGAGAATCGTTTTATAAAACTCGAGAATCGTTTTATAAAACTCAAGAATCGTTTTATACAACTCGAAGAATCATTTTATAAAACTGGAGAATCGTTTTTTAAAACTCGAAGAATCGTTTTATAAAACTCGAAGAATCGTTTTATAAAACTAGAAGAACCATTTTATAAAATTCGGGAAATCGTTTTATAAAACTCGAGGAATCGTTTTATAAATCCAAAAGAGATTTCCGAACAAGGGAAATTTGCGGAAAACTCGGAAGATCGTTATCTCGGAAAAATTAAACCGAAACCGCCGTAAAACGCAAACTAGTCTCGTCCAGACTAGTTCGCCCAACGGCGAACTAAGCCAGCTGGCTTATTTCGCCGTTGGGCGAACTAGAAGCTTCCCGGACAGTTCGCCGACCGGCGAGCTGGACCGGCCCGGCTCGGTTTGCCGTACGTCGAACCGACCATCCCGAGCCTCGATCTCCCGCATCCCTGATTCAATGCTTACGTCCTTCGACATGGTCGTGTTCTGAACCACAGTCAAAATGTCTCCCGTTTCGTCTCGATCCGACCTATCATTCGAGTTTTACGATAAAAACCGTAAAACTTTGTTTTCTCGATACGAACTCGAAGAAATCGTATAAAACGGCAACGGTTAATCGAGACACCACACATTGCCTAAACTATAAGATTTATTCAAGATTTTTCGTTAAAAACAGAAAAACGCATTTTTAATAAAAACGTTGAGAAAATCGTAAAAACGGCAACGATTGACCGAGAAAAGAACGTAGCTAAACTTTACGTTTAACTCGGGGAATTTACTAAAAATGGCATCGGATCAGGAAACGATCTCGTATAAAATCATAAAACGGATTTATCATAAAATTGCTCGAAAGGTCTAAAAACGCGATAAAAGCCCATCTCGCGATCTTAACGAAATCTAACCCGAAGATACGATAACGTTTTGATGGTTTACTCGCAGGAGGAAGATAAATGTCAAGTTTGAAGATAAATTGCAAGTTTGAAGATAAATAGAAGATTTCCGCGGAAAAAAGGAAAGATCAAGATACATGGAAGATTCCCGATAAACTCGAATTTGGGCGAAATGGAAAGGCTAAAACCGCCTAAGAGGGGAGTATATAAGCAAGAGGCATATGGCAGAAGCAGGGACACGATTTTCAGAGCTTTCACCACCAAATTAAGCATTTAGGAATATTCCCGTTTTCTCTTAGCGAGCTGCGTCTCAACTAGGGTTTTCGGTCTTAGACTTCTAGAGTTAGGGATTTCGCCGACGGCTCACGCAGCTAAGGCCACTCTCGTTGTAGCAGTTCTTACACCGATTTGGAATAAAAACCTTCTTTCTCTCGATTTCGTTCATTCATACTTTAATTTTAAAGTTCATCGTTTTTCTTAATTCTCGTTGTGCGGTTCTGCAGATAGCCGGGTCCTCTGGAAACTTGGGGGCTACTCAAAGTTTCCTTATTTTACGATTCATTGACAGTAGGTGAATTTCGGTTCCCACAGTTTGGCGCTAGAAGGAGGGGGCTCGGATTAATCGTACACCGAAGCCGCAACATGTCCAATGAAGAAACGATGACTGGTGACCAACTAACTCGCAACGAACGCGACAACGTTGATAAAACACCACCACCACAAGATGCATCCGCGGCCAACGCTAACGCCTAGACCATCGAAAAAATGCTTTTCGAATTTAACAAAAAATCGGCAGAGCAGGAAAAGCTCATCGGTTCGCTCGCAAAACGGGTTGAAACCCTAACTGCGAAAACTAGAGCAATTCACCCCCGCGGAACTACTAAGATCTGCGGAGGGAGGCTCGATTTCGAGACTCCTATGGATCGCCCCAGAACCGAGCAGGGTAACTTACCGGAGAATAATTCCGGAAAAGACAACCCTGACGCGACGCTAAACGAATCGGAAAAACCTCCTACTCGCGAACAGGAGACCGAGGGCGACGGCAACGAAAGGGTTAACCTGGAAACAAGCGACCAAGCTGACTCATTAGACGAATACGCTGACGTCCATCCTAGGAGAAGAAAAACTCGCAGTCATCCACCGGAGTCTTCTCCCGAGCGTTCTCTTACTGGAGTAGAGGAGGAACTCGACTTTGCGCGATAAGCAAAAACTGCCGAGGAGCGATCTCCGGTAACTCAGAGAAAACGCCGACAACGTCGGAAAACTGCTGGCGATCTGACCGAGATTCGTGATCTCCGCGAGTACATCACTAAAACAGCCACAGCGGTAAAAGCGGTGAAATCTCAGATTCATCACGCTACCAGCGCCGCACCCGAAATCGATCGGCTACTGTACGAATCTCGGAAAACTCCCTTCACGGGTCGCATCACCGAGGTTAAGCTGCCCGATCCCGGGAAACTTAAGGTGCCGACCTATGATGGGACGTCTGATCCCAAAGTGCACCTACAGTCCTTCCAGATCACCATGGGACAAGCCAAACTCAAGGATCACGAAAAGGACGCAGGTTACTGTCGTCTTTTCGTCGGAAACCTAGAAGGAGCAGCGCTCGAGTGGTTCGCCAAACTTAGGCGGGACTCGATCAGAAGTTTCCGCAACCTCGCCTCCGGATTCCTGACGTAGTACTCGATGTTCATCAACCCGGAAACCTCCGAAGCTGATCTCTGGAGCTTGTCGCAAAAGGAGGACAAATCTCTCCGCGATTTCATCAGTAGATTTAAACTCGTCATGGCTAGGGTTAGCGGAATCAGCGACAAAGCCGCCATCGACGCGTTAAGGAAATCGCTCTGGTTCAAATTGCAATTCCGTAAATGGATAACTCTCGAGAAACCGCGGACGATCCAAGACGCGCTCCATAAGGCTACCAATTATATAACCATCGAGGAGGAGACTAAAATCCTGTCCGAAAAGCATAAGCCGGCGAAAACATCCGCAAAGGATAACGCGTCCGAGCAGAAGCAAAAAAAGAAGAACTCTCGTAACGACAAGTTCGTCCATCACGAGGGACAGGATCTCCAAGGGGCGCATAACTACGCCATTAATTCCGGTTCAGAACAAGGACGAACTACGGGTAACACGTGGACGAGAAATTCGAATTACGATAAGAATACTTTCTGCGACCTCCACCAAACCTGTGGGCACTCTACCGTGAACTGCAAAGTTCTCGGCGCTAGGCTTGCCGCAAAACTGATTGCGGGAGAACTCTCTGAGATATCTAGCGTCAAGGATCTCATCCGCGACTCAGACCGCATCCCGAAAAATGATAGGAACTCGCGAGCGGAAACTCCGCCTCAGGGGAGCGACGCTAACCGCCGAAAAATCAACATGATTATCGGTGAATTGCAATATTACAACGACACCGTCTTTTCTATCAAATCCTACCAACGCAAAGCCGAAACCGGCTCGAGTTGGAAGGTGCCGTCGGATGACACTCCGAAAGGGGTAATATTGTTTGACGACGCTGAAACCGTCGGAATCGACCAACCACATGCCGATCTCCTTGTCATCGATTTGGTGATAAGCGATTTAGAAGTCGCTTGAATCCTGGTCGATACCGGAAGTACCGTCAGTGTGATCTTCCGAAAAACGTTAGCACGTATGGGAATAGAACTCTCGGAATTCGAACCTATTCCAAAACCGTTGACCAGCTTTTCTGGCGAGACGTTGATAACCTTGGGATCGATCCGGCTACCGGTGGCAGCCAAAGAAGTGACGAAAATCGTCAACTTTTCCGTAGTCGATTTCCCGGCCATCTACAATGTGATCATGGGCACGCCTTGGATAAATTCTATGAAGGCGGTTCTGTCGACGTATCACTTAGGCATCAAATTCCCAACGCCTACGGGAGTCGTAGCAATTTGGGGATGCCAAAGACAATCGCGATCTTGCTTCCTGGCCGAACACAAGCTGAGGCAATTGGCGGTCGCAATCGTGAAACCAAAAGCAAGCAAGCAACGGTCGAGAAAGCAAGCAATGGTCGAGAAACAACAATTTTCCGCACCCATTGCTTATATCCAGCCGGAGGAGACAAGCCCGGACAAAGACATCGATCAAGCGACTGAAGCAATTGAAAAGTCTGCGACAGCCGAGTAAGCATACTCGCACAAACAATCATAACTACGAGATGGCTTGATTTCCGAAAGGAATACGTAGGCAGCTCGCCTAAAAGTTGAGTTCAGCTATCCCTCCTTCCAAAACGGGGGGGGGGGGGGGGGGGGGGGGGGGAGTGGGTGAGTATACGAGCATTCGTTGTTGGGGTCAAAATCGGTACGACGGAATCAATAGCCAAAATTCCCCGCAAACGCGTAAACGCAACAGTTTTATGAATCTCGAGAATCATTTTATAAAACTCGAGAGATCGTTTTATAAAACTCGAAGATCGTTTTATAAAACTCGAAGATCGTTTTATAAAACTCGAGAGATCGTTTTATAAAACTCGAGAGATCGTTTTATAAAACTCGAGAGATCGTTTTATAAAACTCGAGAGATCGTTTTATAAAACTCGAGAGATCGTTTTATAAAACTCGAAGATCGTTTTATAAAACTCGAGAGATCGTTTTATAAAACTCGAGAGA
>CAKOAT010886264.1:231376-271058 GCA_932364175.1 Eruca vesicaria subsp. sativa
AATTCAGAGCTCTCACCACCAAAACTAGCATTTAGGAATATTTCCGTTTTTCTGTTAGCGAGCTGCGTCTCAATTAGGGTTTTTCTAAGTTCTTACGTTTACGGCTACTCTTTTTGTAACCAGTTCAACGCAGATTCGGAATAAGAACCTTCTTGCTTTCAAACCTCTCTTATTTTCGTTTTTATTCTAAGTATTTTAGTCATCTTAATCTTTGTTGTGCGGTTCTCGCAGATAGCCGGTTCCTCTGGAAACTTAGGGTTTTCCCGAAGTTTCCTTTTTTACGATTTATTGACAGTAGGGTGAAATCGACTCCCACATTCGTATACTCCCAAATTTTTAGAACTTTCGCTTTGTAATCGAAAAATTTTCGAAACTTTTTTAATAAAGAAAAGTTAGAATATTATAAAATCTCCGCTACTATCGAAAACGCAAAAAAACAAATTCCAAGCGTCCGGAAATTACTTCCGCAGCAACAACTACTTAATCGTTTCTATGAAACTTGTACATCAAAATATTTTCGGAAAGAACCGGCGAGATTATCAAGGAAAATATTTCCTTAAGTCCGTCCGCGACTATAAAAACATGAACGCTCGGCGATTGGCCCCGTCGAGCACGCTAGCCGTCCTAAACAAACGCATCGACCTATTGGTCCGCATACATCCGACTAGGATAATATAGCGCGCTATAAAAGAAATCCAAATTTTTGGTCAGCACTTCCGGCAACTTAGAAATTGTTCCCGATGAGATGCTCGATTCCAACCATACGAATCGTATAAGCCGAGAACCTATCGCGGATTCTAAATCGGTATGGAGTCAGGTTAAAATCGCAACAGGCAAAAGGAAAGCCGACTAGCCATCGCATAGCCTCAATCCGAAAGTAAACCTAGGTTTTGCCCTAAACCCAGCACACTGGTCTCTAATGTCTCAAGACATGAATCGAGATCCTAAAGGGATGTCTCTTCGCCCACATCTAAACACTTGCGAAAATCGAAACCTTCCGAGTTAACGAACCGGACGATTTACACCAAGAGTTAGATGCGAGATGACAACTCATATTCTTCCCTCTACATCTAAAAACAAAACACAAATTTCATACTTAGAAAATATTTCTTATTAGAAATTTTTCAAATACACACCGCCCAGCGGTAGGGATTCAAAGCCACCAACGGCCAGTCCCGGAAAAACAACAACGAACACATAAAAGCAAAAACATAACACACTGAAGTCATCAAACGCAGACTGGTCAACTTCGCCCTCTACATCCGAGATCCCAGGTCCGACCTCGACCGAATCCGGAGACACCACAATGGGGTTCCACTGATCCCACATGCGCGCCCTAATATCAAAAAGTTCGGGTTGCATGTCTTTCTTCTGACCCAGATGCCCCAACCGCGCGAAGTATTCCTAGTAAACGAATACCCTTCGTTCTGAGTAAGGGACAACCCGTGAACGACACCGCGACATTCACGATAATCACCATGCACCCGTTGAGCAACTTCAGCATCCGAACAGCCAGTTGCAAATCGCTCACGACGGGCCTTCATCTCCTCATCAACCTCTCTTTTGCCTGCACGACGAGCGCGACGAATATTTTGGTCAGAAAGCTCCTTGGCGCGGCAAGATCTAGCTGCACACTCATCCCTCATGCGAGCTATTTTCCTCTCAACTGTTTCTTCGGCTTGGTGAGCCTCAACCTCCGCCCGAAAACGAGCGACTTCTTTTTCGACCATATATGCTCGAAACTCGGCAAGACGAGCTTCAGCACAACGGCTATCTAGAGCCCGGCTCATGACAAGGAAACCCTGCCAAAGAAAAGAAGTAAGCAAAATCATCCGATGATAAAATCGCTTTAAAAAAAAATAATAACATGAATTTCTTTAGCTTACTCAGATCCTCTAGTAAACTCTGGGACTTGATCAAGATCGACGCCCGGAAAATGGGAGGTCGACGATCCGCCCGCATTCATCCAGACACCTTCTTCCGCTTGACTGTCAAGGAAGTCCTTGAGAATATTATCAGGAGACGCCGTACGTTCAGATTCGTCATCCTCAACAACCGGATGTTTATCCCTTCGGAATCTCGACTTACCCCCCCCCCCTCATTGAGGGAACGTACGGGATACATTCTACTATAAACGGATCCACCTCATAAGTTGGAGAATCGCAAAAAGCCGAGATCGGAAGAGAGCAACCGCCTGGCGGACACGCTGCGGAGAAAAACTGCCCCAGCCAACTTCCCCGCGTTTAAGTAAGGCAGTGATATTCGGGAGATCCACCGGATGCGGAGGTAAAGGGTTGATCCCTGCGGAAAATGAAAATGAATAAAAAAAAGGGCAGAAGGAGAAAATTTGTATGAACTCAAATCACATACCTTTCCGATGCAGTCCTCCTCGACCGATGCACTGTCACTACGAACATAGAAGAAGTTTTTCTTCCAAGAAGAAGAGTTCGATGAGCAACCAGTGACGATTCCTTCACAAGGGCATAAAGTGATCCTCTGCGTCTTCTCCGTGGGCTTCAGTAGACCCTCGAAATGGTCAACGCTGAGGGTGATCCCCTGCTCGTAGCTCAGTGTCAAAAGACCAACGAGTTGTTTTAAACCGGGGGGAGTCAACTGACTGATCGATAATCCCAGCCTATGAAGATATCAAACAATGATCTCCGGGATCAGAAACCATAAATGGCATTGCTGCAAAAATACGTTGTAGCACGTAAAAAAGCCGTCAGGCGAAGCCTTGTCACTCTCCCCGGCAAGTGGGAGGTGAAACTCGACCGCTTCTGGAACTCGGCAAAATTCTCGCATGGATTCAATACTGTTAGGAGGAGCTGAATTCAGACATCCGGAAACTTGATCAGCCTCTGACAGAGCTGGAACCTAAATCCCAGGCCTAGCGGATCCCGACTCGTCTCCCAACGCCCAAAAAGCCGCACGGTCTACTGGATCGATTGATGGAAACGAGTACTCCTCTTTCGGAACCAAAACTCGAGGTTGCGAGCTCGTTCCCTCGGAGTTACGAGAATCGGAACTGGTTGAGGAACGAGTTCTTCTTTTTGAATACATACTTGAAAACTTTGGGAGAAATAAATTCAAAGGAAGTAGAGAGAAATTTTCTTGGTAAGTTATGGAGAATGAAGTAAAGAATTCAAAAAATTTACTCCATATACTTATAGGGAAAAAATTTACTATTCACCTTTGGACTTTTGGCCATTAAAGTTCTGCCTAATTCTACCAAACTCGCCAAACAAGCTCGATCCGCTCGCAAGAACTCAACTATTCTTACGAGCTGGGGGGCTAACTGTTGGGGTCAAAATAGGTACGACGGAATCACCAGCCAAAATTCCCCGCAAAAATATAAAAGAAATCATTTTATAAAACTCGAAGAATCGTTTTATAAAACTCGAAGAATCATTTTATAAAACTCGAAGAATCGTTTTATAAAACTCGAGAATCGTTTTATAAAACTCGAGAATCGTTTTATAAAACTCAAGAATCGTTTTATAAAACTGATGTCACTCAAATGTTTAACCTAAGGAGTGATTTACTCTCTCAAATAAGAGGTTCAATCGTAGTACTTAAGGATCGAATCCACAGGGAACTAGAGTCACAAAAGAATTAATCCTAAGTGATTAAGCTAGGTTGAAAAAGGTTTAAAACAATAAAATAAATAGTTGGTAGCAATGGTAAGTTGCTGAGAAGATGGGTTTGAAAACAATAAGAGAAAATAGTTAGATTCAAGGCTACTATTCAGAAAATCAGGATTATAAATCTATGGATGTCTTAACTAATTGCTTGTAAATATATGAGGACTTCAATCCTTAGACAAATCTATAGCTGTCGCCAGTTAGATTCGTCCACTGATCTGATTGCCGACAATATCGATCGATGTTGCTATCGCTGTATCGATCGATATGCTTTTTCGTCGATCGATTACTCTAAAGGAGTATCGATCGATATAGCATCAGATCGAATTGAAACTGTGTCCACCCGAGAACATCTATTAGATCGCCTATCGCACGTGCCTAATAGAGTCTGAGCTTAGCCAAATGATTTCAGGATAATGACTATTAGATTAGTCACTCCATAATCATACTTCTAGGTAGCTAATCTAGAAGAAGCATTAGGGTTCATTTGGATAATGAATATAACAATTTAACAAACCATAGTTGGGGCTAATCCCTCATAACTATTTGAACCCTAAATCTAACAAATGAATCTACTCAGGCATAGCCAAGTGATTCATAGCAAAAGAATAAGATGAAAAGAAAATTGCTTTTATTGCTAAGTATAGAATAGAATACAAAACTCAAATCATTCAATCATGTCTTTCTAGGGCTCATAGGCATAGCTATAAATACAAGTACAATTAGGTTAAAAAACTCATCAGGGGCAATCTTGTCGGATCTTCATAGTCATCTTGGAATACAAAACTCAAATCATTCAATCATCTCTTATGTCGGATCTTCATAGTCATCATGGAAAACACTTCTTTAAGCACCAAAAGGCACCTAAATCATCACTTTACCACAAAATGCTCCTGAACCTGAAAACATACCTAATAGACTCCAAAACATAGATATTTATTATAAAAACATAGTAATACCATGACCAAAAACGGGTCAAAATCATGGTATATCAAAAACTCAAATCGTTTTATAAAACTCGAAGAATCGTTTTATAAAACTCGAAGAATCATTTTATAAAACTCGAGAATCGTTTATAAAACTCGAAGAATCATTTTATAAAACTCGAAGAATCGTTTTATAAAACTAGAAGAATCATTTTCTAAAACTCGAGAAATCGTTTTACAAAACTCGAAGAATCGTTTGATAAATCCAAAAGAGATTTCCGAACAAGGGAAATCCGCGGAAAACTCGGAAGATCGTTATCTCGGAAAAACGAAACAATTGTCGATTACACGATCGTCCGAGTTAAGCACAAAACCACGAAAAACCGAAACCGCCGTAAAACGCAAACTAGTCTCGTCCAGACTAGTTCGCCCAACGGCGGACTAATCCAAGCCGGCTTAGTTTGCCGTTGGGCGAACTAGTCTCGTCCCGACTAGTTCGCCCAACGGCGAACTAAGCCAAGCCGGCTTAGTTCGCCGTTGGGCGAACTAGCCTCATCCCGACTAGTTCGCCCAACGGCGAACTAAGCCAGGCTTAGTTCGCCGTTGGGCAAACTAGAAGCTTCCCGGACAGTTACCCAACCGGCGAGCTGGACCGGCCCACCTTGGTTCGCCGTACGTCGAACCGACCATCCCGAGCCTCGATCTCCCGCATCCCCGATTCAATGCTTACGTCCTTCGACATAGTCATGTTCCGAACCACGGTCGAAATGTCTCCCGTTTCGTCTCGATCCGACCTATCATTCGAGTTTTACGATAGAAACCGTAAAAATTTGTTTTCTCAAAAAGAACTCAAAGAAATCGTATAAAACGGCAACGGTTAAACGAGACACAGAACATTGCCTAAACTATACGATTTATTCGAGATTTTTTGTTAAAAACATAAAAAAACACGTTCTTAATAAAAACGTTGAGAAAATCGTATAAAATGGCAACGATTGACCGAGAAACGAACGTAGCTAAACTTTACGATTAACTAGGGTAATTTACTAAAAAAGGCATCGGATCAGGAAACGATCTCGCATAAAATCGTAAAACGGATTTATCGTAAAACGGCTCGAAAGGTCTAAAAACGCGATAAAAGCCCATCTCACGATCTTAACGAAATCTTAACCGAAGATACGATAACATTTTGATGGTTTACTTGCAGGAGGAAGATAAATGTCAAGTTTGAAGATAAATGGCAAGTTTGAAGATAAATAGAAGATTTCCGCCGAAAAAAAAGGAAAGATCAAGATAAATGGAAGATTTCCGATAAACTCGAATTTGGGCGAAATGGAAAGGCTAAAACCGCCTAAGAGGGGAGTATATAAGCAAGAGGCATAGGGCAGAGGCAAGGACACGATTTTCAGAGCTTTCACCACCAAATCTAGCATTTAAGAATATTCTTGTTTTCTGTTAGCGAGCTGCGTCTCAACTAGGGTTTTCGGTCTTAGATTCTTGAGTTAGGGATTTCGCCGACGGCTCACGCAGCTAAGGCCACTCTCGTTGTAGCAGTTCTTACACCGATTTGGAATAGAAACCTTCTTGCTCTCGATTTTGTTCATTCATACTTTAATTTTAAAGTTCATCGTTTTTCTTAATTCTCGTTGTGCGGTTCTGCAGATAGTCGGGTCCTCTGGAAACTTGGGGTTTACTCAAACTTTCCTTATTTACAATTCATTGACAGTAGGTGAATTTCGTTTCCCACAACTCACCATCGATCGATACGAACATCGGTCAGGTATATCGTTCACAATTCTGATATCAGTTATACATTTATTATTTCTTATGGTCTAACTCCGACTGGTTATACACTGAGGACAGTGTAAGATTTAAGTCTGGGTTTACTCAAACTTTCCTTATTTACAATTCATTGACAGTAGGTGAATTTCGGTTCCCACAACTCACCATCGATCGATACGAACATCGGTCAGGTATATCGTTCACAATTCCGATATCAGTTATACATTTATTATTTCTTATGGTCTAACTCCGACTGGTTATACACTGAGGACAGTGTAAGATTTAAGTCTGGGGGGAGTGAATTACTGATGCTACTTTACCTTTTTGATCTCTTTAAAAAGTTTTCAAACAATTGGTTTTATTGAGTCAAGAAAGGGACAAAAATATTTAAAAAAAAAAAATTTGTTTTTTATCTTACTACTCTTTAGCACCATTCTTAGAATTGTTGATTTCAGAAAGTACTATAGATGCTAAAGTGGATCACCGATCATCCTATGACAACACTTTTCATGATTGTTTGGAAGAACCAAAGCTGATTTTCAACCTAACCTGACATATATTGCTTGTCTTGGGGCTTGGTATACGAGGGATCGGAATCCTCATACAAGTCTGGAAGGTAAAAGTCTCAAAAAATTTGGTTTCCTTTTCTCCTTCCTTTGGCATCCCAAAAATAAAAATAAAAGACTGAGATGATTTCCTGAGAGGCACAGGGAGAGGTACATTACCCATGACCCCACTATTCTAATTCAAAGGAATGATCACACATTGTGGAAGCGAGGGAGAGGTACATTACCCATGACCCCACTATTCGCCTACACTTTGCCAGAAAAAAACTACAAAAGTAGAAAGATCAATAAGATGAGCATTTATTTTTCATTGGGATTGACAAAAAATAAAGAAAAAGAAAAAGAAGAAAATTTGGGATTCAGAGAAGGAAGATATTGGGAGAAAAGAAACCATAATAAGACTGCCTATTTACTCAGATATCTTCTGGGGTAAGAGTCCACATGTCCTTTGATCGATATTCCCAGGGTAAAGCCTGCACTTTTATTTTATGTAAGAAATGAGGTTAGTAGAGGGGATTGTCGGACAGGATCTGTTGAGTTGTTGACTAGGTGAATTTGGTTGCTATAATAGGATATTGTATAATGTGCTTCTAAGGTTAGGATATTTATTATTTGGTTTGCACTACTAGAGAGATAGTGACTGAGTTTTTAAAATATTTTGAGTCTCTGATGTTTTTAAACCTATTTTAGAGAGACTGTCTGTCTGTTTTGCTTGAGGACAAGCAACAGTGTAAGTCTGGGGGAGTTGATCGACCATGGATTTTACCCATTTTTAGCCATGGTTTATAGGCTTTTTATGTATATTTACTACAATATAGAGTCTATTTAGAGTATTTACAGGTTCAGACACGTTCTGGAGAAATATGGTGATTTTGGTGTCTTTTGGAGCCTTAAAATGCAAAATTGCACAGACGCGTCAGATGTTTAGATTTGGATGGAGAACTTCCCATGGTGATATTGAGCCCATATTTGGACACAAGATATAGCTTTGAATTAGCTTTCCAATGCCACCGGTTTTAGGTCAATCCAACATTTAGATCAGAAGTTATGCCCGTTTTACTGAAGAGTGGTCAGTCTGCCTCGCGAGAGAAAGCTGCCGAGAAGATATGTGCATGTCGATCGATGGGAGACACTTCATATCGATCGATATGAATGCCAGAACGTGGGCTGACTATATTTCATAACCGACTGAAGCCCACAAGTTGCTAAAATACCCTTAGACGACCAGAAACCCTATTTATGTTATTTGCAAGCCATTGTTGACGGCTACTCTTTCTACACAAGTTTTCTTTTCATCTATTGTTTCTCTTAGTTAGGAGAGAAGGGAGGAACTCCTATCAGAGTCCTCATGGAACTCCATTGGGTTTTATATCTATTCTATTTCAGTTTTATATCTATTCATCTATGATTTATGTGACAATCTTCATGTCTGAATAGATCCACCTGTTGGACTTAGGGTTCAGATAGGTTGTTGGATTAGCCCCAACTATAGATTGCTAAGTTGTGATATTCATTGTTAGGATGTTCTTAATGCTTGTTTCTAGAGTCATGAACTAGAACCATGAACTGGAATAGCTTAATTTATTAATCTTCATTCTGATATCATCTTGTATAAGCTAAAATCCTCTAGGGATAAGCGATAGCCGGTCTATGATCTTGGTGGGCATTACTTCAACTCGATCTGAAGCTATATCGATCGATACTCCTATAGAGTAATCGATCGACGACAAGTATATATCGATCGATGTAACGACAGTGATATCGATCGATATTGTCGGCATCAGATCAATGGACGAGTCTAGACTGCGAAAGCTGATAGATTCATCTAAGAGTTGAAGCTCTTTAATATCATGCATGCAACTTGTTAGGCATCTATAGCATTATAATCCTGATTACCTGAATAGAAACCCTAGATCTAGCAACCATCCTTCCATAAAACAAATCCTTGCCAAGCTGAACAATTACCTTGTTCATCTTGTTTACTGCTTTCAAGTTTACTATATTTATTTACTACATTAATACTCATTAGCCTAGCTTAATCATATAACTATTAGATCTATTAGGTTCCTTAGCTCCTTGTGGATTCGATCCCTAAGTACTACAATTGAACATCTTTTGATGAGAGTAATTCACTCCTTTGGGTAATTTGAGTGATATCACTTGGTAGCGGAGGTGTCGCCTTATTTAGGCTTTTCCCCTTTGCAGCTGACTCCGTCGTTGTGGCGTACGTTGATTGATGTTCAGATGCTGGGAGAACTTCAGGATATCCCACTAGGGGTGTCTGAAGTCATGTATTCCTACAGCTTCGTCCCTTTAAGAAATAGAAGGGAGATGTACCAAATATGGTCCCGAGAAGGAGAGGCTTTAGTAAATGAGCCTCCACGCGGCGTCCGTGGCAGCTTTCCTTTTAGCAATTCATGGGATAGGAGATACATGTTCATGAAGATTGATGGGTTCCCCTGACTACCCACGTTTTTGGCGCTCCGTTGGTTAGTTTATGGTAGCTTTTTTGTGACTTTCTTTCGTTGCCTCCTCATTATGTTGTCTGGTTTTGTAGGGGTGGCGGGGCCTGTGGATTTTGCTGGTGAGATTTTGGCGAAGCTGGCCCTGAGCATCCCGAAGCAATTTCGATGGACCTCCTTTTTACGGAGCCTGGCCGCTTTGCGTCATAGTCGCGTCTGGGGTAAGAGATCCCCTAGCTATATTGACTTATTGCGGTTCATGAATTTTACTCAGTCGTGTTTTGGTTTTAGGTGAGGTTCCTAAAGCTTCTATTTAGTCGATTTACAATGATTACCTTAGGGCCAGAAACGGAAGGAGACAGCCTTTTACCATGCCCATGCCACGAGCAGCTCCTGCAGGTCCTCCGACTGTCGTCTCCTCTTGTTTCCTACCCCGAGGTGCTCTGGTGATGTCAACTCGATGAGTCGTCATGTTCCCCTATACGAGGAAGTTATTTCCTTCGCGCTCAACTCCGGGATGTAGTATCTCACCATGCTGTAGCGGTGCAGCGAACTAGGGCGTTCTCACGCTGGGAGCTTATGAAGGAATGGTCAGAGGGACGTGCCAGCCATTGGGATCTTGTAGGGGAGTACCGTCGACTGCTTTCCTTAGGAGGAGGAGGAAGCTATGCTGGAGGAATCCCTCGGGCACCCTTTCCAGGGGGGGGGGGGGCTTTAGTCTTGGATTTTCTTATTTCTATATTTTGCTTTTTGTTACTTTATTACTATGTACTCCTTGTCCATGATTTTGTCGCGAGGTGAAGTTCTTCTTTTTTTCAGCAGCCATTAATAATAACTTTCATCTTTCTCCTCGAAAATCTTGTGCTTGGCTTCTATGTTTTTGGTGTTATTTCCTGCCTTCTTCTTTCGGGTGGTTAAGTAGTTCGAGGAGAGGATCCTTGGACCCTTCTTGAGGGGTGATTGAGAACTGAGGGTCCTGTGGGACTTGAAGAATTCTCTTGTCCTCAGGGTCCTCATAGGGCTATTTTATAGAGACATGGTGCTCGTTCTTTAGAAATGTAAAACTCGTAGTTCTTAACACTTAGGACTCGGGGGTCTTGGGGGATTCTTAGAACCCTGCTTAGTTCTTGAGATCTTTGATTGGGCCATGCATTCTCTTACTCGATCATGAAGATAGGAGAGTTCTTTAAGACGTGGGAACTCGTAGTTCTGAATTGATGAGCTCGTCGTCTGGGCCTGGAGATTCTGATTGAGCCCGAAGGCTAAGTGTTTGGCCCGAAGGTCTAGTCCCTGACGTCTCTGGCTGGGCCCGGGGGTGGGAAGTGTAAAATTTGGGATTTTGAACACTGGGAACTCGGAAGTTCATGATTTAACCCTGAGGTTAGTTTTTGGAAATTACGAATCCCAGTCAATTGCTTGGGACCTCGGGTCTTTCATGTATTACAAGGACACTTATTCAGAACCCTTAGGTTTTCTGAGTAGATTCTGAGGTGCTTGATCTGGACTCGGAGGTGAGTAGATAAGAGATGTAAAATTCAAGATTTTGAACATCTGGGACCCTGAGGTCATTGTCTTTGAGATCGTATTCTGCCTTCCTTGGGTAGGCCACTACCGATCTCATGTAAAAATGTAAAATTCGGAATTTTGAACATTTGAGGCCCGGAGGCTCACTGTCATCGAGATCGTATTCTGCCCCCCTTAAGTAGGCCACTACCGATCTCGGGTAAGGATTCGAATTCTGCAACTCAGAAGTAGGCCACTATCTAGATCATGTAATGCTGCACTCTGCTTTCTGCAGAAAGCCACTCTCAGTCTTATATTTTTGTGCTGGGGTGGGTATGCTGGGAAGTAGTGAGCCACATACCAGACTTGCTACTTTCCACGTCTGGATAAGTAGGATAGAAGTTCTCTCGGGGTTTTGTGCACCGTCTGCTCCCTGAAAACATGGGGCTTATCTCAGTACTCTGCAGTTATACGTCATGCCCCATGCATCTCGTTTAGCTTGGGGCGTGTTTGATGCAGGGATTGATGCACTAGTACATGTCGCCCCCTTGTAGGTTTACGGCTTGAGGCCTCTATGCAGGGGCTGGGGTAATTTCGATATTGTATTAAGGTTGATCAGGCATGTTCCAATTCGCATACCCAAGTTTATTTTATATGTGAATCATGTCACGTAGATGTAAGGTTTTCCAGGATCTAGGTGCCCCTTGGGGCCTGATCCATCTTGGTGGTTTTATATGTGAGTCATGTCACGTAGATGTAGGGTTTTTCAGGATCGATGTGCCCCTTGGGGCTTGATCCAGCTAGTATGCCCCTTTTAAGTTCAGTGGAATTCCTGTGACTCCATTAGTCGGAACTAAAATATGCTATATAAACTTACTCCGTAGAGGTTCTTAGCATACATAGGAGTAGGAAACCGGTGTACTTAAAACATATAGATAGCTAGGTATCTTTAGAAAACCTGATCCAGAGATCTTATTAGAAATGGTAGAGCTTGAGGTGCAGGCCGTTCCAGCAGTTAGGTTGGACCTTTCCTTTGCTGTCTTGCAGCTTGTAAGCTCCTGCTCCTTGCACTCCAATTATTTTGTAGGGGCCTACCCATCCTGGGGGTAGCTTCCCTGCAGATTCCTCAGGCGAGTAGCTTCTCTCTTTTCGTCAAGTAGATCCAGACTTAGGGTCAACAATTCATTGTTTTCCTCCTGGGAGATGGGTCCGGAGACAGTCGTTCTGACGTGTACTTCTGTGGGTATCACGGATTCCAAGCCATAGACTAATGAAAATGGAGTCTCTTGTGTGGCTGTTTTTGGAGGGTCCGATAAGCCCAGAGGACTCCATGTAACTCTTCTTCCCAGCGCCCGTGGGCTTTCTCCAAGCATTTCTTGATCATGTTGACCACAGTTATATTTGTAGATTCAGCCTGGCCGTTTGACTGTGGGTGCCGCGGTGCGGAGAAGGAGAGCTTGATGTTCCACTCTTGGTAGAATTCTCCGAAGTCGTGGCTCGTGAACTGGGGCCCGTTGTCTGTGACAATCTCTTGGGGCGTGCCGAAGCGGGCTATCACGTTTGTTCATATGAACTTCTTTATTTTCTCTGTAGTAATCGTGGCTAGGGCCTCGGCCTCTACCCATTTTGTAAAGTAGTCGGTTATCACGAGGAGGAATACCTTTTGTCCTGGTGCCATTGGGAATTTCCCGACGATGTCCATGCCCCATTTTCGGAAACGCCAGGGAGAGCTTAGAGACTTTAGGTTCTTCGGAGGGAGGTTGGAGATCGGCGCGTGCCTTTGGCATTGGTCACAGGACCTGGCTTTTCTGAGGGCGTCACTGGCCATCGTGGGCCAGTAATAGCCAGCCTGGCTCTGAGCACTAGGCTTCGTCCGCTAGAGTGAGAGCCGCATTCTCCTTCGTAGAGCTCTTCTAAGATCCGGACTGCTTCCCGAGAAAATAAGAAAAGATCAAAACCGGCCAACCGTCCAGCTTGCCAACAGGCGAGCTGACCACACATGTGACCAGCTCGCCCGTTGGCGAGCTGAACGCATCTGTCCAGCTCGCCAACGGGTGAGCTGACCACACATGTGACCAGCTCGCCCATTGGCGAGCTGAAAAAATCTGTCCAGCTCGCCAATGGGCGAGCTGACCACACATGTGACCAGCTCGCCCATTGGCGAGCTGAAGTAAACCATCTATGCCCCTTGACTCGATCGTACTCTGAGCCGTGATCAGAACATCTTTTGTTTCGTCTCAATCTGCCTTACCGTTTGAGTTTTACGATAAAAATCGTAAAAGACGTATTTTTTTAATAAAACCTCGAGTAAATCGTATAAAACGGCAATGGTTAAACGAAACACCGAACATTGCCAAACTATACGATTAACTCGAGATTTTTTTATAAAAAATCGCTAAAGACACGTTTTCTCGTAAAACCTTGGGTTAATCGTATAGCACAGCAACGGTTAAACAAAACAGCAAACATTGCCAAACTATACGATTAATTTGATATGTTTACTTAAAAACGGCATCGTATCAAGAAACGATCTCGTCTAAAGTTGTAAAATGGCTAAATAGTAAAACGACCCGAAGGGCCTAAAATGTGATAAAGGCCCACTCACGACTTTGAATAAGGTATAGCTCAAAGATACAATGACGGCTTGACCATTATCCGCAGGAGTGGATAAATGTCAAGATTGAAGCTAAATAGAAGTTTTTCCGAAGAAAAATTGAAAGATCAAGAAAAATCGAAGATTCCTGATAAACGCGAATCGCAGCGGAAAAGGAAAGACCAACCACCTAGAAAAGGAGTACATAAGCATGAGGTCGAAGTCAAGAGGGGAGAGCTTTTGAGACCTTGAAAAACGGCTGTGTTAGCTTAGGCGAATTTAGGACTTAGGTGGCTAGACTAGCAAGTCGGATCCTTAGAAATATTTGTCATCTAAGTTCCGCGATTCTCTTTGTAACAGCATCTCAATCTCATTATTAGTAATAGCCTTTGCGCAATTTCTTCATATGCATTCTCTTATCTTTTTTTCGTTTTAAGTGTGTTTCCGCAGAGATCCAGGACCTGGGGAAAATTAGGGTTTTTCCTAAGTTTTCATATTTGACGGAAAATTGACAGTGCGAATTTTGGTTCCCACACTTTCCATCGGCCGAGTTAGACCGTTCCATCCAACTCACCCGGTGGCGAGTAGGACACAACGTCCAACTCGCCATCGGGCGAGTTCGACTATACCATCCAACTTGCCCAATGGAGATTACGACACGATATAAAAATCCTTGGCTCGATCACACTCTGAACTATAATCAGACTGTCTCTCGTTTCGTCTCAATCGAAGTAACCGTTGGAACTTTACGACAAAACCACAAAGACTTGTTTTCTCGTATAAGTTAAAATTGATTGTATAAAATGGCAACGGTTAACATAACCCCAAGGATGCCTTGACTATACGAGTAATTTTAAATATTTTACAAAAACAGCGTCGTATCAAGGACGATTTCTTTAGAAATCGTAAAAAGGCTTAAAATCGTAAAACGGCCCGAAAGGTTATAAAACACGATAAAAGCCCACTTACGATTGTAGACGAAGTCTAGCCCAAGAATATCATGATATTTTATCTATTACTCGCAGTAGAAGATAAATGTCAAGTCTAGAAGCGAAATGTTAAGTTTCCAAAGATAATCATGAAGATCGAGAAAAGTGGAATATTCCGCAAGAAGATAAACTCGGCCCCAGGTGCGGAAAAGGAATGTCAAAACCAACCTAAGGAGGAGTATCTAAGGGGAGCCAAGGAAAAGAGCACAATGATTCCTTTATACTTATAACTCTTTGCACTTAGAAACCTTAAGCTTTATTCTCGACAAGTTTGGTTTCTATGACTGGCGCTCGATTACTAGACAAACTCGCCCAAGTAGTTCGATCCTCTTGTCCAACTTTTTTCGTTGAACTACGTTTGCCTTGATCCTTGGAAGGGGTACGTATGCAGCTTTTAATAAGTTTCATTCTGAAATCTATCAAAACCTCTTTTTCGTATCTTTTTCATCCTTTGTTATCGAGCTGTGACTCATCAAAACCTCGCTGACATCTCTTACGACCAAAGCTTTTATAATCTCTTGCAATGATCATAACTCTCTTACGCGGATGGAAATAATATCTACTGTTTTCTATAAATTTGTTTTGTTGCCTTTTCACATTTTCCGCATCTATTTAGTCACTTGTTGTTGGTTCTCTCAGAGATTTGGGACCTGTGGATAATTAGAATTTTCCTAACTTTCCTAATTTATACAAAAATCACGATGTGAATTTCAGTTCCCACAATCATGTATGGGCATTGCACATTCAGGTGCATGAATATGTATTGTAATAGTAAAATTGATTTTCATGTTACAGCTAAACATATGTTTCATAAGAAGACAAAATATGTGGAGTCACATTATCACTTCATCATGGATAATATACAAGAAGAGATTCTACGCATGAATCATGCATATTCACAGATCAGTTGGCAGATATCTTCACGCAAATGCTTGGAGACCTTACGATCTTGCCAAGTTAGACATTCGAGAACTTTTTGCTCCAACGTGAAAAGAGATATTAAGATATATAGAAATTATGCAATAGTTATTTAAATATTTCATAATACTTATAGGGTTTTGTATATATAACCAGAGTCTCTTTGTAAAAGTTAACATAAATAATTGAAAAAATAATCTAAATATTTTATGAACCAAAAGAAACTATTGAAGGAACAGTATAAAATCAGTCTCAAACTTGAAAAGCAAAGCAAGATCGACCTATTGTCGTGATACCGATTCATTTATCAAGCAATTTTAATGTTAAATTTTGTGTGAATCAGAGAATGAAGACAAGCACACATTAGTTGAGAGTCTTGAGACAACAGTACTGCTATTCAACTTCCTTATTCCCACAGAATTACAAGCAACTACATTTTACTAGAGAATTATAAACGTTATTAAACAAAAATTGTAATTAAAGAGGTAAGATAAACATATCTTTTTTTTTTATAAGCAACTTACATATTCACTTAAAGTAACTAATAGGAAAATATGAATGGACGCTTAGTTTCCCTTGATAAGCATGTCCTTGGCCTCTTTCAATGAGCGTAGCACATCTCTCATGTTCATCCGTCCGCCAACTGCGTACGAAGTACAAGCCAAGCCAACTTCAATAGTTTTCTTAAGGCAATCAAGTTTTTCATTAAGTTGTGCACCAGAAACATCGATGAGCCCCGTAAGTTTAGGATCAATCACTTCCATAATTGCATTACTTTGAAACCCATAACTGATCCATGATATTAGATTTTGATCTCCTTCGAAGCTAGCGTCCATTGGGCTTTTCCCACTCAAGAGCTCTAACAACATCACTCCAAAGCTATACACATCTCCTCCTTGTGATGGCTTTTCACCAAGCCCATACTCTGCATATATAACAATACCACATATAGTACACAAATGTATACTTCAATTAGAGTCAGCTTAAGAATATACAAAGAATTATTAATGTACCCATTAGACGAGTTTAGCATATCTAAGTTGCTTATAATATTTATAAATAATTTACTAACCTGGAGGAATATAACCAATGGAGCCTTTCAAGACATGTGTGGAGCTTATAGAAGCGTGATGACGATCATCGGATGCATCAAACAAAACACGAGCCAACCCAAAATCGCCGACCTTTGCAACCATTTCTTTGGTTAGAAGAATATTGCTAGGTTTTAGATCACAATGAACCACATGAACTTCACAATCATTGTGCAGATAATCCAATGCAGATGCAATGTCAATGGCTACATTCACCCTTTCTTCAAGATTCAAGCCAACACTCCCGTCAGGTTTTATATGTTTACCTATGATCCACTCGTCTAAGCTTCCATTGCTTAAAAACTCATACACCAAAGCCAGAAACTCGTTGTTTTTGAAGTCTATGCTTGAACAAGAAGTTACAAGTTTCACAAGATTCCTATGCCTTACATTCCTTAAAGCCTCACACTCTGCTAAAAAGCCTTTGTAGTATCCGTTTGCTTTGAGATCAATGACTTTTACGGCAACATCGACCCCTCGTATCACCCCTTTGAATACCGATCCAAAGCTTCCAACACCAAGAAGATTTCTAGGGTTGAAACTCTCAGTAGCTCTCCTGAGCTCATTATATGAGACATTCATAAATGGTTCCTTGAGGAGTGAATTTGATGATGCTGTAGATGTGGTAGACTTTTTGGCCTTTCTTTTCCAAATCAAAAAACTTATCAAACATATTGCAATCAGACCTACCACACATGTAATAATGCTCACTTTCAAAATCTTAAAGTGCGTCCGAGTTTTTCGACAAGTGGCGTGAATGCAAAGCTTTGGATTCCCCTCCATATAAGCTTTAGAATGATCCTTGAATATTCCACTGCTTGGGGCCCATCCTCCAAGATTGTTGAATGAAAGATTCAAGAACTTCATAGCTTGTAACTCCTGAAGTTTTGGAGGAATAACACCGGAAAGCTGGTTTGAAGAGAGATCAAGAAACTCTAGACCTTTTACTTCAGCTAGTGCATCCGGGATTGGTCCGTCAAGATTATTGCTAGCCATGTTTAGCTTCTCCAAGCTTTGACAATCTTTGATAGATGAAGGAATGTGGCCTGAGAAGTTGTTACTAGAGAGATCTAGACTCACAAGGCTTTCGAGGCGACTTATATCTTGAGGAATCGGACCAGAAAATAGGTTTTTAGATAAGTTCAAAACCGCACTCAAGCTAGGTAGGCTAAGAACTCCATTTGGTATGCTTCCATTTAGCATATTGTTGGATAGATCCATGGATAACATATTCTTGAAGTTTATAAATGATGGTGGGATCCCACCTTCTAGTATGTTGTGTGATAGGTTGATCTCATTTAACGCTCCCAGATCACCAAAAGACTCTGGTATTCTTCCACTAAGCCGATTTCTCGCGAGTTCTAACACTTGCAAACCTTTTAGTTTCCCAATCTCTTGAGGGATTTCACCAGTGAGTGAGTTGTCAGTGATGTTAAACAGAGTCAATCCTGTCAGATCGCCGATGGACGAAGGGATTTTACCCGTAAAGCGGTTGCCTCCCATGAAAAGTTTGGAAATATTCTTCGAAAGATTGCCAATAGATACCGGAATAACACCCTCCAAAAGGTTTCCATCAAATGCAAGGAAGTTAAGTTTGGAGCTATTACTCAAAGACTTGATGAAACTATCAAGATTTTGATCTCTACCCCAAACTAACTTGTTGAATCCAATGTTGTACATTTCTAGAAATGGGAGATTGCCCAATCCTGGTGGTATGGTCCCTTCTAAGAGGTTGTGTGCAGCACGGATAACCTTAATATTTGTGAGGTTGTATAAAGAAGCTGGAATCTCTCCGCTGAACTTGTTGAAACAAACGTTGAAAACCAAGAGTTTTGGAAGTGTGTATCCTATGTTGCTAGGAAACCGACCCCAAAAGTTGTTTGAAGCAATAACCAATGATTCTAGAGACGAGACGTTGTAAATAGAAGGAGGAATTGTTCCAGAGAGGTTGTTTATGGTGAGATCAAGGACTTGTAACCTTTGAAGACGACCTAACTCGTAAGGAACTAGACCACTAAGGGAGTTTGTGCCTAGGCTTAAAACGGTGAGAGATGAAATGTTTGAAAGAGATGGTGGAATGGGTCCATGCAACAGATTTTTTCCCAAGTTTAAAATAGTTAGGTTCTTAAGATCACCAAGTTGGTTTGGAACGATACCCGTGATCATATTTGAGGTTAGATCAAGGATTCGTAGTTCTATTAACTTGCTTAGGTTGGAAGTTAAGAATCCTTCTAAGCTGTTAGAGCTTAAATTAAGAACCCTTAGACGATAAAGATTTGTGATCTCTTTTGGAATTGGACCTCGAATTTGGTTATTTTGAAGTTGAAGAGATGTAAGAAAAGAGAGATTACCAATACTTGGGCTTATGGAACCGGTGAGACCATGACCAGAGAGGTTGATGGAAGCCACTCTTCTGTTACGTGTGTTGCAAGTCACGCCAGTCCAATTACAAGGAGATGTGTTTCGGTCCCAAGAGAATGAAAGTGATTGTGGATTTTGGCTAATTTGGGACTTGAACGAGAGCAAAGCTTCTCTATCCGTATTTATCGAAAAAGAAGCTGAGCTAAGAAAGGAAAATGTTGAAACGTAAAAAAATAGAAAAAGAAGAAGCTGATGAACACTTAAACGAATTTTAAAAATATTTCTTAGTGATTTCTCTGTGTTGCATATGAAAATGAATCTACGTAAGATTCACATTTTATAGTGCTTTTTTTTAGTACCCGTTTGGTGGGAACACATTTGTATTGGAGTACTCTTCTAGCACCGGTCAAGGTACGTGACCATGATGTCTAACAACCAACACAAAAGTCTACGAACTTGACAATCTATCATTGTGTGGGTGTGGCCTACATTAAACTCTTTTCGAAACTCTCCTCCTGAACTCGTTAACTTGAACAAAACGTACCGTTCTTTCTGTTTGTTGGGCGGTGTAGTTATTGCAATACAACTGTAGCGAGAATTTCATTTTTGTTCAGACTAGTATACTGGAGCACAGCTTCATTGCTTCCATCAATTTTAAATCTGGATTGAAATAGGACCATAAACAATCAATTTACCAATTGTTTACGTTTATTAAAGAAACACTCCAAAATTAATTGAATATATAATAACATTACTAGGTGTTCTCCTGCACCATATGCATCAATAAAATATTAAAAAAAAAATTATACTTTAAAATAATTGTTTTTCTAATATAAATTCTAATGTAGTTTAAAATAAAATTAAGATAAATTACCAGTTTGATTTATTTTAAATTATACTTAAGGATATATTTTCATTCATTTCTTTGTGTTATGATATATTAAATTAACTAGTATAAAATTGAAAAAGATATACAATTGTATAATGATCAAAAATAAAATTAAACCAAATTTCTAAATTTCGTAGATATCAAAAGGAAACAAATGACATAGGTTAAAATTTTATAATCTGTTAAAAATTGTATAAAATTTTAAAAATATTTTTAGTAATAAAATTGAAAGATTATAAAAATTCATTAAAATAATATTTCAAAATTTGTGAATGATTTTATATTTATATAGTATATTATTTAATGTTATATTTAAATATATTTATTTTAATGATGATGTATGAGTTATTACCATATCTTTATCATATTATTTGAGAAGTCAGTTTACTATGTCGTGTTGATCACATCAATATTATTAAAATTGAAGTACCTTTTTGTACTGTTTGGAAATAAGGATAGTAGGATATATGAGAATTGTTTGGAAACAAGAATATCATATTAAATGTTTTCTTTTATTTGTACATTCAGCCATTACATTTATAATAAATTAAGTACTTTCTTTTTATATTCTTTTTATTTACAAATTTTACCATTGCATTAAAATCAACTTAAATTAATTAATTACAATGATTTTTTCTCTTTGTGGTGAAAATAACAACACAAACTGAAATATATATATAGTATATATTATATAAAATATTTTTTAAATATAGTATTACTTTATTTGATTTAGTCAAATCTAAAATTTCGAGAGTTTAATTTTCAAGAAAACAAAATATCATAAAATTAATGATATTTCATAAAAAAAACTAATGAAAAAAAATAATTTTTAATATGTTGGTTCATTTTAAATAAATGAATTAAAAAACATGTTAATGTATAAATAATATAGTTACATCAAATTGCATAAAATTATAAAATTTATAATATAATATTATGTAAAAATAAAAAATATTATTAAACTTATATATTATAAAATAATATATTTTATTCTATATGTAAATTACTAAACATAAAAACAACATATATAATTTTTTCATGAAATCAATGGTTTATGAATTCACATTGAACTCAAATTAAATCAAACACCCGCACGTGGTACGGATCAAGTTCTAGTTTATTCTAAGACGGTTACTTACAAAGGTATCTGTAATGAATTAAAAAATGCTACTAACTTTTAATTTAGTAATTTCTGTTAATTAGATTTTTAATTTAGTTTAATGTTTACTTTTTTCCAAATATTTATATATCATAAAAAAGAAACATTTTTATAGTTTTGAAAATAATTTACAATGAATGAATATATATATATATATATATATAAGATGCCAAAAAAATATATATATATATTTCATTAGAATGGAAAGTCACAAAATTTAAAATTTAATTCAAAACATATTTCTGAAAACAAATAAAAATATATTTTTAAAGTAATAAAAATATTTTCTGTATATCTATTCCTTAATATTTAGTTTATTTTTAAATTATATTTTTCATTATGTTTTTGGAACTTAATATACACATAATCAAAAGACTGAAGCAAATATGAGATTGTTGAGATTATTTAAAATAATTATTGGTTACCTTTCAAGAAATCTAAGCGTAAAATAATTTATAATATATAAATATTTTAATTATAAATATTTATATGCGTTCAAGAGTTTCCAAAAAATTATCATGTGTACTTATATTTATGTATGTAACTTCCTATTTATCCTCATTTAAAACTAAAAGAACTTATATGAAATTATTAATAATATTATGAAACTTGCATTAAGCGAGAAATAAAACTAATTTAATTTGAATTAATTAGAATAAAAATAATTAATTATACTTTTTACTAAATTTGAATGAACATATGAAATTCAACATACTCACAAAATAAGTAAGTGGACTAATCTAACTTATACCCAAAATCGAATATCTAACACAAGAACACATAATTCATATAGTTTTAGAATAACACTTTATTTATTTTTATACATATAAATTATATGATGATTCAAAACATAGTAATATATAAAAATAAATTATTAACCAATTGTAACAATCAGTTTGTTTTTGTAAAATTTATATATATACATGAGACTTTAGAATAGTATCATTATATTCATCTATGTAATTTTGAGTCAAATACTTTAGTTTATTTTTATTTCATATAAGTTATACGTAATTTTGCTAAATTATATTTACATATCAAGACGACAACAAACCTAAATAAAATTAAGAAAATTAATACAAATTTTATTAAATTTATAAAAATTAATGTAATTGAATTTGAAAAAAAAAATTGATACAGTCTAATAAACCCAAGATAGAATCCACTATGTTGGAAGAGGCCTAAATAAAAGTAAATCAGAGTGAAATACAGTCAGGGGTAGCCGCGGCCATACCGTCTATACCAGGACGTTGATGTTTTATTGATGGTTCATGGAAAGATAAGGATGTGTCTGATGGACATGGTTGGTATAGTACCGTTGAAGGTTTTGTGGGTTTAATGGGAGCAAGAAATGTTAGAGCCAGCCTCTCACTTCTTCATTCGAGGTGGAAGCGCTTATCTGGACAATGGAGGGTATGAGGAATTTGCATCAATATTACGTTACATTTGCAACAGATTGTTCTCAGTTGGTGAATATGGTTTCGGAAACAGACGAATGGCCAGCCTTTGCAAATTATCTGGAAGATATCAAGACGCTTAAAGGGAGTTCCAAAACTCGACAATCATTTATGTACCAAGGACACTGAATTCAAGGGCAGACATTCTAGCACGCAGTGCGAGAAAACAATCGTCTTTCGTTGTTCACATGGATACAGAGCTACCGGTGTGGTTCTCAGAGTCCATATGAGTCTATTTGTCGATGTCAAAACAAAAGTCTAATATACCAAGTGGTAACCAAATCAACTGTTATTCAAAAACAATCAAACCTACTTGATATACCATATGCAAAATCATATTTCTAGTTCAACTAATATAATATTATTAATATAAGTTATACCCGTATAAACTGACTTAAAACTAAAAGTAAATATCAATTAATTATTATAACAGATTTAATTTATAAATATTTATACATGTGCATATGTAGGGGAAAATCACCTAGTTTTAAAAAAGTTTACCAAAAATAGAAATCAACATTAAATGTAATTGTCCATTTCACATTTTATTTTAAGCCATGTCATCTTTTCTAATATGCCTTGTCACATTTCTGTGAAATTAATTGTAATAATGACACATGGCAAATTAATTTTCAATTAATGTCTAGGGAATGTTTTCCCTCTTCTTCAGTCTTCACTAACATGGATTATTTATTTTGGAAGTTCCCAAAGAAACCTGATTTAAGTTATTTTCCATGGTTTATGTGCTATATTTGGAAGAATCGTAATTATAAGATATATAAGAACAAGACTGGAAATCCAAGACATTTTACCTGCAGCAGAAATAAAAGGAGCTCTGTGGGTTAAGGCACAACTCAAAGAATAACTAGAGGCGAAACAATGATCTGAGGCTCAGGCCATACCATATTTGGCAGATTTAAATTGGTGTTATAGTGATGGTGCATGGAAAGAAAATGTTACGTTTACCGGACAAAACTGGTTTTACAGCAGAAAAAATTCTACTAATAATATGATTGGGCCATGAATATTCACCCAAGTCTATTATTTTTACATGCATAATGTGAAGCTTTGATTTGGGTGATGAAAGCGATAAATTAATGAAGACTCTCTAGATTACAGAGGTAGTGTTTGCAACGGACTCATCAAAGTTGGTAAAGATGATGTCAGTGCTGGAAGAGCGGCTGTTGGGGTCAAAATCAGTACAATGGAATCAACAGCCAAAACTCCCCACAAAAAGATAAAGGAAATCGTTTTATAAAACTCGAGAAATCGTTTTATAAAACTCGAGAAATCGTTTTATAAAACTCGAAGAATCGTTTTATAAAACTCGAAGAATCGTTTTATAAAACTCGAGAAACCGTTTTATAAATCCAAAAGAGATTTCCGAACAAGAAAATCCGCGAAAAGATCGAAAGATCATTTTCTCGGAAAAACGGAACAAACGACGATTACACGATCGTCCGAGTTAAGCACAAAACCGTGAAAAACCGAAACCGCCGTAAAACGCGAGCTAGTCACATCACGACTAGCTCGCCCAACGGCGAGCTAGCCTCGTCCCGACTAGTTCGCCCAACGGTTAGCTAAGCCAGCCGGCTTAGCTCGCCATTGGGCGAGCTAGTCTCATCCCAACTAGCTCGCCGTTGGGCGAGCTAGAATCTTCCCGAGCAGCTCGCCAAACGGCGAGCTGAACCGGTCTAGTTCGGCTCGCCGTACGTCGAACCGACCATCCCGAGCCTCGATCTCCCACATTCCTGATTCAAGGCTTATGTCCTTCGACACGATCGTGTTCCGAACCACGGTCGGAATGTCTCCCGTTTCGTCTCGATCCGTCCTATCGTTTGAGTTTTACGATAAAAACCGTAAAAATTTGTTTTCTAGAAAAGAACTCGAGGAAATTGTATAAAACGGCAACGGTTAAATGAAACACCGAACATTGCCTAAACTATACGATTTATTCGAGATTTTTCGTAAAAATCGTAAAAACGCGTTTTTAATAAAAACGTCGAATGAATCGTAAGAACGGCAACGATTAACCGAGAAACGACCGTAGCTAAACTTTACGATTAACTCAGGGAGTTTACTAAAAACAGCATCGGATCAGGAAACGATCTCGTATAAAGTCGCAAAACGGATTTATCGCAAGCCCGGAAGGTCCTAAAACGCGATAAAAGCCCATCTCGCGATCTTAACGAAATCAAACCCGAAGATACGATAACATTTTGACGGTTTACTCGCAGAAGGAAGATAAATGTCAAGTTTGAAGATAAATGGCAAGTTTGAAGATAAATGACAAGTTTGAAGATAAATAAAAGATTTCCGCAGGAAAAAAGGAAGGATTGAGATAAAAGGAAGATTCCCGATAAACTCGAATCGGGGCGAAATGGAAAGACTAAACCGCCTAGGAGAGGAGTATATAAGCAAGAGGCATAGAGTAGAAGCAGGGACACGATTTTCAGAGCTTTCACCAGCAAACTTAGCATTTAGAAATATTTATGTTTACTGTTAGCGAGCTGCGTCTCAACTAGGGTTTTCGGTCTTAGACTTCTAGAGTTAGGGATTTCGCCGAGGGCTCACGTAGCTAAGGCCACTCTCGTTGTAACAGATTTCTTACGCAGATTCGGAATAAAAACCTTCTTGCTCTCGATTTCGTTCATTCATACTTTAATTTTAAGTTCATCGTTTTTTTAATTATCGTTGTGCGGTTCTGCAGATAGCCGGGTCCTCTGGAAACTTAGGGTTTACTCAAAGTTCCCTTATTTACGATTCATTGACAGTAGGTGAATTTCGGTTCCCAAAGTTTGGCGCTAGAAGGAGGGGGGTAGGATCTATCTTACACCGAAGCCGCGACATGTCCAACGAAGAAACGATGACTGGTGACCAACAAACTCGCAAAGAACGCGACAACGTTGATAAAACACCACCACCACAAGATGCACCCGCGGCCAACGCTACAAACACTAACGCCGAGACCATCGAAAAGATGCTTACCGAATTTAACAAAAAATCGGAAGAGCTGGAAAAACTCATTGGTTCGCTCGCAAAACGGGTCGAAACCCTAACTGCGAAAACCAGAGCGATTTGCCCCCGCGGAACCACTAAAATCCGCGGAAGGAGGCTCGATTTCGCGACTCCTATGGATCGTCCTAGAACCGAGCAGGGTAAATTACCGAAGAAGGATTCCGGAAAAGACAACCCTGACGCGACGCTAGACGAATCGAAAAAACCTCCTACTCGCGAACAGGAGACCGAGGGCGACGGCATCGAAAGGGTTGACTTGGAAACGAGCGACCAAGCCGACTCGTCAGACGAGGACGCTGACATCCATCCTAGGAGAAGAAAAACTCGCAGCCCTCCACCGGAGTCTTCTCCCAAGCGTTCTCTTACCGGAGACGAGGAGGAACTCGACTTTGCGCGAAACGCAAAAACTGCCGAGGAGCGATCTCCGGTTACTCGCAGCAAACGCCGACGAGGTCGAAAAACTGCTGGCGACCTGACCGAGATTCGCGATCTCCGCGAGTACATCACTAAAACGGCCAAAGCGGTAAAAGCGGTGAAATCTCAGATTCATCACACTACCACAGCCGCACCCGAAATCGATCGGCTACTGTACGAATCACGGAAAACGCCCTTCATGGCTCGCATCAGAGAGGTCAAGCTGCCCGATCCCGGGAAACTTAAGGTGCCAACCTACGATGGAATGTCTGGTCCCAAAGCGCACTTGCAAGCCTTCGAGATTACCATGGGACGAGCCAAACTCAAGGATCACGAAAAAGACGCAGGCTACTGCCGTCTTTTCGTCGAAAACCTAGAAGGATCAGCGCTCGAGTGGTTCGCCAAACTTAGGTGGAATTCGATCGGAAGTTTCCGCCAACTCGCCTCCGGATTCCTGAAGCAATACTCAATGTTCATCAATCCAGAAACCTCCGACGCCGATCTCTGGAGCTTGTCGCAAAAGGAGGACAAATCCCTCCGCGATTTCATGAGTAGATTCAAACTCGTCATGGCTAGGGTTAGCGGAATCAGCGACAAAGCCGCCATCGACGCGCTAAGGAAATCGCTCTGGTTCAAGTCGAAGTTCCGTAAATGGATAACTCTAGAGAAACCGCGGACGATCCAGGACGCGCTCCATAAGGCTACTGATTATATAACCATCGAGGATGAGACTAAGATCATGTCCGAAAAGCATAACCGACGAAAACATCCGCAAAGGATAACGCATCCGAGCAGAAGCAGAAAAAGAAGAACTCTCGTAACGACAAGTTCATCCATCACGAGGGGGAGGATCTCCAAGGGGCGCACAACTACGCCATTAACTCCGGATCGGAACAAGGGCGAACTACGGGTAACACGTGGATGAGAAATTCGAATTACGACCAGAATTCTTTCTGCGACCTCCACCAAAATCGTGGACATTCTACCATAAACTGCAAAGTTCTCTGCGCCAGCCTTGCCGCGAAACTGATCGTGGGAGAACTCTCCGAGATATCCAGCGTCAAGGATCTCATCCGCGATTCAGACCGCCTCCCGAAAAACGACAAGAAATCGCGAGCGGAAACTCCGCCTTAGGGGAACCAGTCAGGTGAAAAACGCGGACGAAGGCAAGACAAGAAGGTTAACAACGCTAACCGCCGAAAAATCAACATGATTATCGGTGAATGGCAATATTACAACGACATCGTCTCGTCTATCAAATCCTACCAACGCAAAGCCGAAACCGTCTTGAGTTGGAAGGTGCCGACAGATGACACTCCAAAGGGGTAATCTCGTTCGACGACGCTGAAACCAGCGGAATCGACCAACCACATGCCGATCCCCTTGTTATCGACTTAGTGATAAGCGATCTAGAAGTCGCTCGAATCCTGGTCGATACCGGAAGTACCGTCAACGTGATCTTCCGCAATACGTTAGCACGTATGGGAATATAACTCTCGGAAGTCGAACCTATTCCAAAACCGTTGACCAGCTTTTCCGGCGAGACATCAATGACCTTGAGATCAATCCGGCTACCTGTGGCAGCCAAAGAAGTGACAAAAATCGTCAACTTACGGTAGTCGATTTCCCGGCCATTTACAATGTGATCATGGGCACGCCTTGGATAAATTCCATGAAAGCGGTTCTGTCGACGTATCACTTAGGCATCAAATTCCCGACTCCTACAGGGAATCGCAGCAATTTGGGGATGCCAAAGACAATTGCGATCATGCTTCCTGGCCGAACACAAGCTGAAGAAATTGGCGGCCGCAATCGTGAAACCAAAACGGGCATAGGTCACGCCACCACCCGCGGAAGATGACCCAAAGCAAGCAACGGTCGAGAAACAACAAGTTTCCGCACCTATCGCTTCTACCCAGCCGGAGGAGACAAGCCTGGACAAAGACATCGATCCAGCAACCGAAGTGATTAAAAAGTCTGCGACAGCCGAGTAAGCATACTCGCACAAACAATCAGAACTATGAGATGGCTTGATTTCTGAAAGGAATACGTAGGCAGCTCGTCTAAAAACGAGTTCAGCTATCCCCCCTTCCAAAACGGGGGGGGGGGGGGAGTGGGTGCGTATACGGGTATTCGTAAACTCCCAAATATTTAGAACTTTCGCTTTGTAATCGAAAAATTTTCGAAACTTTTTTGATAAAGACAAAGTTAGAATATTATAAAATCTCCCCTACTATCAGAAACGCAAAAAACAAATTCCAAACATCCGGAAATTACTTCCACAGTAACAACCACTTAATTGTTTCTACGAAACTTGTACACCAAAGTATTTTCGGAAAGAACCGGCGAGACGTCGCCTAAATTCTCGAGAAAAATATTCCACTAAGTCCGTCCGCGACTATAAAAACACGAACACTCGGCGATTGGCCCCGTCAAACACGCTAGCCGTCCTAAACAAACGCATCGACCTATCGGTCCGCATACATCCGACTAGGATAAAATAGCGCGCTATAAAAGAAATCCAAATTTTTGGTCAGCACTTCCGGGCAACTTAGAAATTGTTCCCGGTGAGATGCTCGATTCCAACCATACGAATCGTATAAGCCGAGAACCTATCGCGGATTCTAAATCGGCATGGAATCAGGTTAAAATCGCAACAGGCAAAACGAAAGCTGACTAGTCATCGCATAGCCTCAATCCGAAAGTAAACCTAGGTCTTGCCCTAAACCCAGCACACTGGTCTCTAACGTCTCAAGGCATAAATCGAGATCCTAAAGGCATGTCTCTTCGCCCACATCTAAACACTCGCGAAAATCGAAACCTTCCGAGTTAACGAACCGGACGATCTACACCAAGAGTTAGATGCGAGACGACAACTCGTATTCTTCCCTCTACATCTAAACCGAAACGCAAATTTCATACTTAGAAAATATTTCTTATTAGAAAGTCTTCGAATACACACCGCCTAGCGGCATGGATTCAAAGCCACCAATGGCCAGTCCCGGAAAAACAACAACGAAATCATAAAAGCAACAACATCACACACTGAAGTCATCAAATACGAACATCACTGGAATCAATCCATGGCTGGTCGACTTCGCCATCCATATCCGGGATCCCAGGTCCGGTTTCTACTGAATCTGGCGACACCACGATGGGGTTCCACTGATCCCACATGCGCGCACTAATTTCAAAAAGTTCGAGCTGCATGTCTTTCTTTTTATCCAAATGTCCCCTCTGCGCGGAGTATTCCTCAATAAACGAATACCCTTTGTTCTGAGTAAGAGACAACCCATGAACAACACCGCAAAATTTGCGATAATCACCATGCACCCGTTGAGCAACTTCAGCATCCGAATAACCAGTTGCAAAACGCTCACGACGGGTCTTCATCTCCTCAGCAACCTCTCTTTTGCCTGCACGACGAGCACGACGAATTCTTTGGTCAGAAAGCTCCCTGGCACAGCAAGAGCTAACTGCACACTCATCCCTCACGCGAGCTATCTCCCACTCAACAATTTCTTCGGCTTGGTTAGCCTCAAACTCCGCCCGAAGGCGAACAACTTCTTATTCGGCCATATCTGCTCGAAACTCGGCAAGTCGAGATTCAGCACTACGGCTATCTAGGGCCCGGCTCATGACAAGGAAACCCTGCCAAGGAAAAGGAATAAGCGAAATTGTCCGATGATAAAATCGCTCGAAAAATATAAACACACGAACCTCTTTAGCTTGCTCAGACCCTCTAGTAAACTCCGGAACTTGATCAGGATCAACGCCCGGAAAATTGGAGGACGACAATCCACCCGCATTCGCCCAAACACCTTCTTCCGCTTGGCTGTCAAGGAAGTCCTTGAGAATATTGTCGGGAGAGACCGTACGTTCAGATTCGTCATCTTCAACAACCGAATGTTTATCCCTTCGAAATCTCAACTTACCCCTCCTCACCGAGGGAACGTACGGGATAAATTCTCCTATGAACGGATCCTCTTCATAAATCGGAGAATCCGCAAAAAGACAAGATCGGAAGAGAGAAACCGCCTGGCGAACACGCTGTGGAGAGAAACTGCCCCAGCCAACTTCCCCACGTTTAAGGGAGGCAGTGATACTCGGGAGATCCACCGGATGCGGAGGTAAAGGGTTGGTATCTACGGAAAACAAAAACAAATAAGTAAAAAAGAAGGAGGAAATTCGTATGAACTCGAATCACATACCTTTCCGACCCCACACGGTCGTGAAAAACGGAATGCAATCCTCCTCGACTAACGCACTGTCACTACGAACATAGAAGAAATTTTCTTCCAAGAAGAAGAGTTCAACGAGCAACCAGTAACGATTTATGCATGAGGGCATTAAGTGATCCTTTTCGTCTTCTCTATGGGCTTCAGTAAACCCTCGAGATGGTCAACGCTGAGGGTGATTCCCTGCTCGTAGCTCAGCTTCAAGAGACCAACGAGTTGTTTTAAGCCTATGGGAGTCAACTGACTGATCGATAATCCCAGCCTATGAAGATATAGAACAATGATCTCCGGGATTGGAAACCATAAATGGCATTGCTGTAAAAATGCATTGTAGCACGTAAAAAAGCCATCAGGCGAAGCCTTGTCGCTCTCCCCGGCAAGTGGGAGGCGAAACTCGACCGCTTCTGGAACTAGGCGAAATTCCCGCATGGATTCAATACTGTTAGAAGGAGCTGAGCTCAGACATCCGGAAGCTCGATCAGCATCAGACAGAGCTGGAACCCAAATCCCAGGCCTAGGGGACCCCGACTCGTCTCCAAGCGCCCAATAAGTCGCACGGTCTATTGGATCGATCAACGGAAAAGAGTACTCCTCTTTCGGAACCGAAACTCGAGGTTGTGAGCTCGTTCCCTCGGAGTTACAAGAACCAGAACTGGTTGAGGAACGAGTTCTTCTTTTTGAAAACATACTTGAAAACTTTGAGAGAAGCAAACTCAAAGGAAGTAGAGAGAAAGTTTCTTGGATAAGTTATGGAAAATGAAGTAAAGAATTCAAAAATTTACTCCATATACTTATAGGGAATTGTCTACTATTCACCTTTGGACTTTTGGCCAGTAAAGTGCCGCCTAATTTTACCAAACTCGCCAAGAAAGTTCGATCCGCTCGCAAGAACTCCACGATTCTTACGAGCTGGGGGGCTAACTGTTGGGCTCAAAATCGGTACAACGGAATCAACAGCCAAAACTCCCGGCAAAAAGAAAATGGAAATCATTTTATAAAACTCGAAAAATCGTTTTATAAAACTCGAAGAATCGTTTTATAAAACTCGAAGAATCGTTTTATAAAATTCGAAGAATCGTTTTATAAAACTCGAGAACCGTTTTATAAATCCAAATGAGATTTCCGAACAAAGAAAATCCGCGGAAAACTCGGAAGATCATTATCTCAGAAAAACGGAACAAACGACGATTACACGATCGTCCGAGTTAAGCACAAAACAGTTAAAAAAACGAAACCGCCGTAAAACGCGAGCTAGTCACATCATGACTAGCTCGCCCAACGGCGAGCTAAGCCAGCCAGTTTAGCTCGCCGTTAGGCAGCTAGCCTCGTCCCGACTAGTTCGCCCAACGGCGAGCTAGTCTCGTCCCAACTAGCTCGCCTAACGGTGAGCTAAGCCAGCTAGGCTTAGCTCGCCGTTGGGCGAGCTAGAAGCTTCCCGGGCAGCTCGCCAAACGGCGAGCTGAACCGGTCCGGTTCGGCTCGCCGTACGTCGAACCGACCATCCCGAGCCTCGATCTCCCGCATTCCCGATTCAAGGCTTACGTCCTTCGACACGATCGTGTTCCGAACCACGGTCGGAATGTCTCCCGTTTCGTCTCGATCCGTCCTATCGTTCAAGTTTTACGATAAAAACCGTAAAACTTTGTTTTCTCGAAATGAACTCGAGGAAATCGTATAAAACGGCAACGGTTAAACGAAACACTGCCTAAACTATACGATTTATTCGAGATTTTTCGTTAAAATCGTAAAAAACGTCGAGTGAATCGTAAAAACGGCAACGATTAACCGAGAAACGAACGTAGCTAAACTTTACGATTAACTCGGGGAGTTTACTAAAAACAGCATCGGATCAGGAAACGATCTCGTATAAAGTCGCAAAACGGATTTATCGCAAAACGGCCCGGAAGGTCCTAAAACGCGATAAAAGCCCATCTCGTGATCTTAACGAAATCAAACCCAAAGATACGATAACGTTTTGACGGTTTACTCGCAGAAGGAAGATAAATGTCAAGTTTGAAGATAAATGTCAAGTTTGAAGATAAATGACAAGTTTGAAGATAAATAAAAGATTTCCGCAGGAAAAAAGGAAGGATTGAGATAAAAGGAAGATTCCCGATAAACTCGAATCGGGGCGAAATGGAAAGACTAAACCGCCTAGGAGAGGAATATATAAGCAAGAGGCATAGAGTAGAAGCAGGGACACGATTTTCAGAGCTTTCACCAGCAAACTTAGCATTTAGAAATATTTATGTTTTCTGTTAGCGAGCTGCGTCTCAACTAGGGTTTTCGGTCTTAGACTTCTAGAGTTAGGGATTTCGCCGACGACTCACGCAGCTAAGGCCACTCTCGTTGTAACAGAGTTCTTACGCAGATTCGGATTAAAAACCTTGTTGCTCTCGATTTTGTTCATTCATACTTTAATTTTAAGTTCATCGTTTTCTTAATTATCGTTGTGCGGTTCTGCAGATAGTTGGGTCCTCTGGAAACTTAAGGTTTACTCAAAGTTTCCTTATTTACGATTCATTGACAGTAGGTGAATTTCGGTTCTCCCAACGACCAACTTTCATTACACACATGGAAAAACTTTTGCGCTGTAAAAGTTATTTTCAACAACTTTGTTATCCAACAAATTCCGAGGACAAAAAACACAATTGGTGTAGAGAAGCTTGCATACGGTACTTGGTATCTGTTGTCAAATATGGTGTATGTTGATTTATTTTCTCCGACGTAACTCTCGAATGTGAAATCTCTGTAGGACTAGATTAGTCTTTTGTAGACCAAAAGAAAAAGAAAATTGAAGTCAAGTTGCAATTAGAGAGAAAAAATATATCTGCAATATGAAAAAGAATAATAATAATAACAAAACAACTGTACACATTCATAGATATAGGGATGTAATTGCCGGTAATACATATTGTGTAGGTTATACTCTACTCGCTTAGTTGTACATTTGTTTAATTTTGGTTGTGTTATGTATATGCAATCCAATTTCTCAACTTTCATTGCATATCCACTTGATTTACTGTACGTATGAACCCAAATCTTTTCCCTATTTTTGGCTAAAAGGAAACCCAAATTCTTTCAACAGATCTTCGAAAAGTCTTAGTCGTACCTATTGTATACGTATTGCGCTAGAAAGAGAACAAGTCTATTTTTTTTTGTCGACAAGAGAACAAGTCAAGAACAAGAATAGATCAACAACTTTTCTTTTCTTTATTCGAAAAAATAAATAAATAATCCTGTGACGCGTTCTTTTTTTGAGCAAAAAAAAAAAACTGATTGGTTATTAGTCGGAGGAGGTTTTGGGGTCGTAAACGTTACACGTGGATTCATGTATTTGACAATGTAGATTCGAAAAGATTTTTTTTTTTTGTTTACATCAAACGGCTGGTCTATTATTCAATCAACTTGAGGTAGTCTGGGTAACCAAACCGGAATAAAACAACCAACATATAAAAGTTTACGATAAAAAGACCTGGCAACCTTAGCTAGAGAATCAGAAGCGTCGTTCTGTAATCTAGGAACATAAATAATCTTAAAGTCGGGAAAACAGATCTTCAGTGTCGACAATTTTTCCAGTTTCGTTGAGAAACTAGGCCAAGCATGAGGGTTCTTGAGCATCTCGATCATCTCCTTACAATTAGTTCCAAAGCTCTGACATGGCGAATGTTAAAGCATGTTCTCCATTGCCCACCGCAGTTCTTCCAATTCTGAATGCAACACCGATTCCACTCGATCAAAATTACGAAGCCCCATTAACTGACTATTTCCGGAATTATCATTCAACACCCATCCACATCCACTGAAGGAATCCGTAGAAGTCCAGGATCCATCTACCATGCAAATGTTACCCAAACTTAAAGTCTGGTCTTCATCTTTTCCGTTTCCAAGGGAGGCCGGTATATCCTTCTCATTTGCTTGGAACAATGCTTGGCATTCACTTTCAGCATAGCGTGCTACCTCCAATGGATCCTTATCAATGCCTCTAAATAGTTTATCATTTCTAGCCTTCCAAATGTACCAGATTAACCAAGGATAAGGATCCCTGTCCAATTCCGGTTCCATTATTGCATTCTTCCTCAAGAATAGATAGTCCATATTCCATACGTGCTCGATACTAGAAACAAAGCGGGATTGGTAGGCGTAGATGATAGCGCCCAAATTTGTAATGCAGGTGGGCATTCAAAAATTGCATGTGTGATCGTTTCCTCGGGTTCCCCACAACGAGGATAGTGGTTGTCACATCTCATATGTATGTAGTTTAAAATGCTCGTAACAGCTACATGTCATGTTATCAACTGCCCCATAAGATGGCACATCTTTTGGGGAGCCCTGACCTTCCAAGCATGTGTTTGGAGTTTTATGATGCTAGGCTCACATACTGCAAATTCATCTTCCTTCCTCAAGATATTTCGTGCAACCCAGTATCCATATTTGACTGTATACTGTCCAGTCCTCGTATAGCTCCAACAGTACGTGTCCCCTCGATGCGTAGAGCTAATGGCCATACTCTTGATAAGTGGTATATCCACTGCTTCAATATAATCGTTAAGTCGGTTGTCGTCCCACGTCTTCGATGTTTGATCTATCAAATCGCTCACTCGCATATTCGGATGCAGAACCGGTGCCAATGGTGTTACCGGTCTCGCAGGTATAGTAAGAATCCAAGGATCTTCCCAAGCTTTAACTTCATAACCCGAGTGGACTTTTTGTCTAATTCTTAATAATAACAATTCTCTTCCGGCGGATATACTTGTCCACACATATGAAGGGCTGCTAACATTGATTTGACGCAAAGGCGTACTCAATCTGTAATACCGACCTCTCAAAACACGAGCTACCAGGGAGTCAGGGTTCTGCACCAGTCGCCATAGTTGCTTTGCTAGTAACACAAGATTAAACTCATGGGTCATCCTAAAGCCAATCCCGCCTTCTTCTCTGGGTAAGCATAATTTATCCCATGTTGACCAGTGAATACCCCTTTTTGGCGGATTTGAGCTCCACCAGAACTGTGCAATGGCACTAGCTAAATTCTCACAAATCTTTAATGGGAGAAGGAAACAAGACATTACATACGTCGGAAGAGCAAGCATGATTGATTTTATCATATCTTCTTTCCCACCTTTAGATAGCCATCTGCCAGTCCATCTATTCACTCTACTTCTCAGCTTATCCTTAAGGAAGGCAAAAAGCTTACATTTAGACCCACTGATATCCTCTGGTATACCTAAGTATGACCCCATTCCTCCTTCATTTTAGATCCCAAGTGTATCTTTGATCTCTTGTCTCACATCCTGGCCGATTCTTTTACCAAAGAGTAAAGAAGATTTATCAAAATGTATGCATTGTCCTGAAGCTTGTCCATATACCTTGACCACTTTCATTCCTTCTTCACATTCACGGGGCTCCGCCTTACAGAAAAACAGACTATCTTTCCCTGATTCTCTGCGTGATTTAGAAGGCTAACGAGCACTTCCGTGCATAGAATAAAAATGAAAGGAGACAAATGATCCCCTTGTCGTATACCTCTCTCCGGAACAATATTCCCTTTTGGCTGTCCATTCATGAGGACCTTGTACTTAACTGATGTTACACATCTCATTATCATAGATATCCAGACTTCAGAAAAGCCCATTTTTCGCATGGTGGCCTCAATGAAAGACCATTCCATCCTATCATATGCTTTGCTCATATCTATTTTGATAGCCATCCTCTTATTTCGACCACTCGGCTTTGTTCTTAAAGCATGGAACAACTCTTGAGCTATCATAATGTTATCAGATATCTGTGTCCCAGCAACAAAGACTGACTGGGTCTCTGAAATTCTGTCTGGTAGAAACTTTTTTAATCTCTGGCATAAGACCTTAGAGGTAATCTTGTAACTAACATTGCATAAGCTAATAGGGCGTAACTGACTCATCTGATTTAGCTTATCCACTTTTGGAATGAGACATATGTTGGTATCATTTAGTCCAAATGGCACCGTTCCCTCAGATAGAAATTGATTAACCATAAGAGTTAAATCATCTTTCACAATATCCCAGAATTTCTGGTAAAACAGCGCCGTCATTCCATCTGGTCCTGGGGCTTTCTCTGGGTGCATTGCAAAAAGAGCCAGTTTAACCTCCCATTCAGTGACCGGGCCTGCTAAAGTCTCATTGTCTGATAATGTAATCGTGGTCGATACTTCAGAGAGTGCTTCCTCTACTTCCTCGGGATTTGATGATTGAAAGATATGTCTAAAGTAATTTGTAGCAATGGCTACCAATCCTTCCTCATCCTCCACAACATTTCCATCTTCGTCCAGTAATTGGGTAATCCTATTCCTTGCTCTCCTTTGCTTCGTAAGGGCGTGAAAGAATTTAGTATTCATGTCCCCCTCTCTCAGCCAGAAAACCCTACACTTCTACTTCCAGAACATCTTCTCCGCCTTAAGAGCGTCGGATAGTTCCTTAATAGCTGCCGCGATCTCCTCAGTAGTAGCATCATCGTTTGAAGATAAACGATCTACCTTTTCCTTAAGTTCCTCCACTGTTTTCTCTGAATTCAGATTATGCTGCTTCTTCCATTCACTTAATGCTTGCCGGCAACTAGCAATATGCTCCATTATATTTGCGTCCGGTGAGAGGTCAGATGACTTCCATCCCTCAAGTATAATTTGCCTGAGCTCATCGTTATCCAACCATCTCTTATCAAATTTGAAGTTTCTTGTTCTTCTAGGTTTCTTTTTTAGAATAACAGCGAGTATCGGACGATGATCTGATCCCCAGAGTCTTATATGCTTCACTTTGGAATGAGGGAATTTCTCATGCCAGTCCTCGTTCCCAACAGCCCTATCAAGGCAGCATCTAACTGTCGTCCTCCCTGCCCTATTTCCTAGCCAAGATAGCATGTTTCCTGTGAAAGGGAACTCCATCATACCACAATCACTTAGCATTTGCCTAAAGGGCAGAAAGGAACTATCAGGGCATGGTCTGCCTCCTTCCTTCTCTGCATGACAGGTAATTTCATTAAAATCTCCTATCATGAACCAGGGTCCATTTCTTGTTGTTGAGAAACGCGTAAGACGCTCCCAAACTAAATCTCTTCTTTCTAGAACAGGATCCCCATAAACAAATGTCATGTAGACTTTTATTCCATCAATGACTGCCTCAATGTCAATCATCCTGTTATTTGAAAAAAGTACATTGACTTGAAATTCATCCATAAAAATAAAGCTAAACCTCCGCTGAGTCCAAGTGGCTCAACAGTAAATAAACGATCAAATCCTAAGTCGGCCTGAATGTCTTGCAACAGCAGCCTCCTATTCTTCGTCTCAGATAGAAACACAAGTCATGGGCGATGCTTCTGACACATCTCCGTAAGACGTCGAATTGTGAGGTCGCTTCCAATCCCTCGACAGTTCCAACTGATTGTCCTCATGGATGAACCTTTGATGGGAATTTGGATCCCATCAACCCAGCACTTTTGGTTGTACCATGACCTCTAATCCTCCCATCATTACGTCGGTTGGAAATTCTCCCAGTATCTTTTGGTCCAGGGGACATCGCAGCCTTGGTTCGTGGTGATCCCCGACGGAGGAACTCCGATTTCTTACTTTGAATGCCCAATGGAGCATTCATCCTTGGTGGTTTAGATGCACTTCGACGAGATGTTGAACTCTTTGTCGCTGGTCTCACTTATGACTCCTCCCATTCCTTTAGTTCTTCCCCCAAAAGATCACAATCTTGATCTTGACAATCTAGCATCCCATCTTCAGCCTGCTTCACAATCTCCATGTCATTCTCCATATCATTCAATGCCCCTATCATCTGATCATTCTCCAAACAATTAACTTCCACTTGAAGACTCTTTGGATGAAAAGTAAGGGATCTAGTTACTCCTCTATCTCTAATTGTGACATTCGCATCATTCACATGTGATGTTCCCGTAGGAGAAACTATCATACTCGCAAGACGCCTCATATTGGTTGATCCTTTTGGCCAGAGACACTATCCTGAGCTATAATAGAGACGTCAGTACGCCGAACTCCTGAAGTAACAGAAGTAGCAGATTGTTCGTAAGGAACAATCTCGTGATTTGGTAGAGATTCCGGTCTCTCTTTATCATTCCTCTCTGCCCTCACTTCCACGTCTTCCTCACGACTTGCGATAGAGTTTGATCTCACTTTATCCTTCCTCACTGACCTCGCCTCCACGCCTTCCTCACGGCCTGGCTTCTCCCTCCAATGCTTATCACCATTCCTTTTGTAAGGAAGTCTCTGTCGGGTGTTGTCATGGCGATGGCTGCGCCTGTCATCACGTGGACGCATTAATCTACCCGTATGAGAGCTGTAACGGTTGCCTGTCCATTCATTTTGAACATAATCGTCCTTTGTAATCCTGTGATTACTCACTGGGAGTGATCGTTGCTGGTCAGAGTGAGCATTGCCATGGTGATTTGCTCTAAACATCAAAGAATGTTTGGAGTCTTGCTGGTGTGATCGTGGCCTGGAAGCACTGGCATGTGTGCTATCCTGCGTAGGTTGGACTCTAGAGAACACATCAGCCTGTTCCGGTGGAGCTTGAAGACGTGAGGGAATGTCACTTGTTGGACAGTAATTCTTCTCATGAGAAAGCATGCCACATGTAGTGAAATGTTTGAAGAGAAAGTCATACTCAATTTTAATCGTAACAGCATCACCCTCCGCTGATTCCACCTTCCTGGTAAATTTCAAAGGCCTGTGAGAATCAATTTCAATAAGCATTCTCCCTTCAGATAACTCAATAGTATCCACATGTCCAAGCCTTCCTCCTATCTTTCACAGATTCTTGTCTGTCCAGAGGTGAAAAGGGATACCAATCATACGGACCCAAAAGGGGATAATCCAAGGGTAGTCGCCGTGCACAATTGGCTCCCACCGGACCAAGACGAACATACAAAAATTGTAGTGAAAAGGGCCTTGTCGAAGAACAAAGTTGAGATCTTCTTCCGTCTGAAAGTTCAAAAGAAACTTTCTATTGCCTAAATCATTGGCAATAAGCTTATCCTCCATACCCCATTGGGCAGGCATAGTTTGTAATAGCTTTTCCACCTATTATTTTTTGTGTTTAAAATCTTTCCAATTAGAGGAAGACGAAACTCCTTGATAACGTTCGCATCATCATCGACGGACAGTTTGATGGGATCATCATCGTCTTCATAAAGAATACCCTTTCCTTTCACATCTGCCAGATGAGCAGACTGAGGTCGATATGTCGAACCCATTGCTGTCGAAGACAACACAGAGGCGAGGGTAATTGATTAGTGTTAGGTTGAGAGCATCAAGGGATGTATCAACGAGATCAAAGAAACTATCAAGGGCGTTGTCGAAACGTGATCCGGGATTACAGCAGAACCGAAGTGTCAAAGAACACTCCGACTGTGTAATTAAAATCGACGACCTAAAACCTTCGAACAAAACACCTTCGAACAGATCTATACCCAGAGATACGTGTTGAGTACGCGACGGGAAGAAAACCTAACTCCAGCCAGATACACTGCGGACCAACAAGGAGTGTATGCTAGTCTCCCTTGCGGCGTGGGGAATGAGGTGATGGTCGTCGTCGTGAGATCGTGATCAGAAAGGCAGGCGGCCAGAAATCTCCATGTCAATCGCCGTCTCTGCTAGGGTTTTCTCCGTGGTCCCTAGATTCG
>CAKOAT010886264.1:271158-301954 GCA_932364175.1 Eruca vesicaria subsp. sativa
AGCTCGTGTTAAAAAAAAAAAAAAAAAAAAAAACAAAACAAATCAAATCCAGTAGCTCTAAAACTCTTCTAATATCTATTGAGTTTTTTTTTTCTTTTGTTTAAAGGAAAGTGCGTATACATAAACTCAACTACAGCCTCTATAAATTAATACTCGATAAATTAATAATTTCTATAAATTAATAAATTTTTGATTCCAACTTGAATCGGTTCAAAATTTGACACAAATCGAGAAAATAATAAGATAATATTTTTTAGAAAATTATATGTAAATATATGGTCCCATAAAATTATAAATTAATAATTATATACATATTTTCTCTCAGTAAGAACATATCACTATATTGTTTATTTTTTATTCACAATAGCATTCTCTTTCTATTTTCTCAACACTTATTATATTTTTGATAAGATTTTGTAATATTATGCCTAAATCACATTTAGATTATATATGTTATATACACAAAATAATATAGTAAAATTGATATAAATGGCATTTTTAAAAAAATAATAATTAATAGTTATACACTAAAATAAAAAATTTTCGTATTTTAGAAAAAAATATTTTAAAATAAAAATCCATTGCCATATAAAAATTCATCGTGGACAATAGTTATCGTATCTCATATTACGATGTATCAATTTCCCTTATCAATTGCTGATAAGATGACATATCTTTTGAGGCGCATTTATCGTCCAAGTAAAGGCTTCAAGCTTAGTTATACTGCGCTCTGGTACCTTCTTCTCTTCCTCAGTCTTCAATAAGTTTCAACTACCTAATATCCAGATTTAACCGTGTATTGGCCACTCTTAGTGTAGTTCTAGCAGAACGAAACACGGCGATGAGTTGCGTTTATGGTCAAACTCCTAGTGAAAGGTATATCAGCAGGGGCTACATAATTCTCCAGTAGCCGGACATCCCTATCCTTTAATTTAATAAGATCATTGACTTTCATGTTCGGGTGTATTTCTGGGGCAGAAGGTTGAGCCGGCCTAGCTGGTGTAGTAAGGATCCAAAGATCCTCCCATATATTTACCTCATATTCAGAATTTCTGCCCGATTCTCAATAGAAGTAATTTTCTTGTCGCTGAGATACTGATACACACCTATGATGGGTGTTTTATATAGTTTGTTCGTAATGGCAAACTCATTCTATAATATCTTCCCCTCAAAACTCTGGCTACTAACGAATCAAGATATTTAACTAGTATCCATAGTTATTTCTCTAGTAGAGACGGGTCGAAATCATGGATCATACGAAAACGAATCCCACCCTCCTCTCTAGGTAAACAATTTTTGCCCCATTTTGTCCAGTGAATTCTTTTCTTTGGTGGATTTGAGCTCCACCAAAATTGTGCAATGGCATTTGCAAGGTTTTCACATATCTCTAGAGGAGCAAGAAGGTAGACATAACATATGTCGGAAGAGCTAGCAAAATAGATTTAATCAAAAATCCCTTCCCTCCTTTCGCGAGCCATCTACCCGTCCATCCATTCACTCTATGCATTAATTTATCCTTGAGAAATGAAAAAAGCTTACACTTAGAGCCGCTGATATCTTCTGGAATTCCAAGATATGTCCCCATTCCTCCTTCATTTTGGATCCCATGTGTATCCTTAATTTGTTGTCTCACATTTGCTCTGATCCTCTTTTCAAAGAGTAAAGAGGATTTTGCAAAGTTTATTCATTGACATGAAGCATGTTCATATTTCCTGACTAGTTTGATCCCTTCTTCACATTCACGGGCTCCATATTTGAGACGAAAATGCTATCATCAGCAAAGAGAAGGTGGGATATCGAGGGACACACGCGTGTAATGCGCATTTCCATTAATTTCCCTTGGTTATCTATATGATTAAGAAGGCTAAAGAACGCTTTCGTGCATAGAATAAAGATAAAAGGAGACAAAAGATCTCCTTGTCGTAAACCTCTCTCCGGAACAATGTTTCCCCTTGGTTGCCCATTCATAATCACCTTGTACTTAATCGAACTGATACATCACATTATCCAGGTAATTCATATTTCTGAGAAACCCATCTTCGGCAATACTGTTTCAATAAACGACCACTCCATCCCGTCATACTCTTTACTCATATCCATCTTTACAGCCATCCTTTTATTTCGTCCGCTTGGTTTTGTTCTCAGAGCATGAAATATTTCCTGGTCAATCATAACATTATCTGAAATTGGTCTCCCAACAACAAAGGCCGACGGGATTTCTAAGAATTTCTCTGGTAAAACTTTCTTTATTCATTGATCTAGGACCTTAGAGATTATCGTGTAGTTAACATTGCACAGGTTTATGGACCGGAACTGTGACATTTCATTAGGCTTAGCTGTCTTCGGAATAAGGCAAGCATTTGTATCATTCAATAGATTTGCCATTATCCCATCAAAAAGAAACTGAATAACCATATGAAAGTTTTGTTTTAGAGAACAATCCTTGTATAAATAAATAGGGAGATTTACTAAAATGACACATATTAATTGTGTTATTACTAGCTAGACTCATATTTTTCAAAAACAAATTAGAATATTTTTCTGGTCGCAATTGTCATTCTATAGTTATACAAAAAAAAAACATTACCAAAGTGACCTTAGAATTTGATCATTGGCAGATTCATTTTCAAAAAAATAAATCTACCGAATAGTAAGTCTGTTTAGAAAAAAAACTAACATTAAAGTGGTGTCAGACTTTCTTAGAATCGCCAGATTTGTTTCCACAACAGAGTTAAATTTCTGATTTGAATAGAACACATATTTTAAGGAATATGTCTGGCTAATGAAGTAGCCGATTAATTATAAATGGTAGATTTATGTGTTCTACTTTTTTTTATGTTGGATTTATTTTTTTATCGTCGAGTTACATATATTAATTAAATTTGTGGCAGACTTTATAATTTGTGAGGTGGCAGATTTTTTGACAAAAATTGGGTTTGTATAAACCCAACTTAATTGAATATCAAATTAACCTGGTTTACCTAACTTCAAATTCAGTTTATTTATAGTGTAATTAAGATCAGAATTAAGTATAATTTTTTGTAACTACATCATTTCTTTTTCTTTCTTCTTCTTTATCAAGTTGTCTCCTTTTAAGGTAGTTCAATCATTTGTTACAATCCTTAAAAGAAGTTCTATCATTTGTCTTATTGTTTGGATAACCATGAATCACATCGTATATTTGTATGTGGTGAGTGAAAATTTAAAAGAAAAAAATGGTTATTTGAAGTGAACAATGCGGGTGTTTTGATGACCATTTAGATGTGCATGATAATGACCATTTATATTTTATATGATAAGAACATACAACACAAATCACACGCGAAACTTGTATTTCAATGTTAACAAAATCTAATTATATAAAAGAGGGTATTCTTCCCTCATATTCATCCACGTCATCAATTCAATGAATTTGGTGTTGCCACGTGTTCTTCTTTTAGAAAACGCACCGTATCACTTAAGAATTTCATTCTCCATATGGGCTCTAAACCCGCAACACTCTTATCAAGACGCATCGTTGGATTTGAGTTTATTATTAAATAGAATTAATATTCATTTTTATAAAGTGATTAACAATAGTTAATTCCAACTTTGTTTTGTTTGGTTTTACTGATTTTCAAGAGCACAAACTAGCTTCGGGTACTAAGAAAATGTGAATAAGTTGGATTTAGAATTCTAATCTTGGTTTATAGTGTTGTCTTAATCTTTCTTTTTACCCTGTATGAAACTATCAAGCTTTCAGCATAAACCCACTCTGTCTAAATGGTCAAGGCAAAGAGCTTTGTCCCTTTTCAGGGCATAAGGAGTGATGTCGTTGGGAGACTCAAGTCCTACAACCATGATTGGATCAATGGCTTTTGCGCTGGATTTAGTTATGTTCATGCTCTTCTGGAGAAGTTCAAGGCCAAGGAGTGATTGAAGCATCAGCAATCTGCCAGCTCTTGCTTTAAACAAGACACATATGGGATTAGTGAACATTTGTCTTCTGTTACAAATGTTCTTAAGATTTTTTTTACTAACTTTTTGTTTTACATATGAAATAAAAGCTGAGATTCCATGTGAAATTGAAAAAAGTAAAACAATTTTTGATACAGTGCCGATAGGCTTTTAATAATGTCAATATCAGGAACTTGAGCATTTGAAAATGCATTAGAGTTCATTGTGCACCGTTGTTGTAGATGAGTATTAAAATTTGGAGCTTAATTTCCATCAAATTGTTCTCCGCCACTTGCTACTTTATAAGCCAATTAAGCTTCGATGGCAGATCATCCATCTGTTGCAGTCTTAGGATTCCAATGCGTTTTGAAACAACAAAAACAACATCACACTCGAGAAGAATAATCCAATTACTAATATTAACATGCTTGTTTGAGGTGAAAATGGTTTGAACAATATAAAGAGAGAGATGAGGGCGAACAAATACGTTTTTATTAGATCTGAACAAGGAGTTACAAAGAGATGAGTAAAGAGGCGGACTAGCCGGAAATACAAGATGGTGAGTAAACGGGAAGGTGAGTAAACGGGAGGTGAGTAAACCCTAGATCTAACCACCTAGTCGCTAAGAAACCCTAGATCTAGCCGCCAAGTGAGTATGTCGAATTCCGGATTCCCCTTTCCCTTTGCTGCCTCTTTCCTTTTATAGACCATGTCTTCGTGTTCGCCCTAGTTCACGTGAGCCTTGTTGGGCTTGATTCTTATTAGGCCCGTTTAGTAGTCCGGGTAAGTCGTACTTCAGCCGACTCTCTTAGTCGCGCTACTAAACGCGTCTCATGCTGAGTCGTTTTGATATTACCTGGTGGGCCGAGTACATTATCGTGTTGGGCTAAGTTTCTCCATTTGATGGGCCTTGCGGTGGGGTATAACCCATCTCCTACAATAAGTCCCCCCCAGTTCACTTATGAGTTCATAGGACTCTAAGTGAATTTGTGGGTCAGGTTTGATCAAATGGGGAATCTAGCATGGGTACACGTTTAGGCGACTCCTCAGGCGTGTCTAGTCTCGCGGCTAGAACGTCGATCACAAGCACATTTAGGCGACACCTCGGGCGTGTCTAGTCTCGCGGCTAGAATGTCGATCACGAGCACATTTAGGCGACACCTCGGGCGTGTCTAGTCTCGCGGCTAGAACGTCGATCACGAGCAGGTTTAGGCGACACCTCGAGCATGTCTAGTCTCGCGGCTAGAACGTCGATCATGAGCACGTTTAGGCGACACCTCGAGCATGTCTAGTCTCGCGGCTAGAACGTCGATCATGAGCACGTTTAGGCGACACCTCGAGCATGTCTAGTCTCGCGGCTAGAACGTCGATCATGATCACGTTTAGGCGACACCTCGAGCATGTCTAGTCTCGCGGCTAGAACGTCGATCATGAGCACGTTTAGGTGACACCTCGAGCATGTCTAGTCTCGCGACTAGGATGTCTTCTATTGTCGCGTAAATGCGCCAGTTTGGGCCCGTCTAGTAGCACGACTGAATCGATGCCTGCTTGAGCGGGTTTAGGCGATCGCCTTGAGCGCGTCTAGTCTCGCGACTAGAATATCTTCTTCTATTGTCGCGTGAAGGTGTCATCTTGAGCTTATCTAGTAGCATGGCTGAGTTGATGCCTGTGGGAGTGTGTTTAGGCGACACCTTGAGCGCGTCTAGTCTCGCGACTAGGATATTAGTCGATCTAGGCGACCCGTTGAGATGCACGTTCAGCTTCTAAATGCCTTCTGGTTCAATCTCAGTTGCTCCTCGGTTTAGCTCCGGTTTAATCTCGGTTGGAGTAAACCGGTTTTAAGGGCTTAACCAAACTGAAATAGGTTAAGGGTTAATAGATCTCGAATAATTTTCTGGGTTTCTGCGGTTAATGGGCTTATTTAGGCCCGCTTAAGTGCATTAATTGCACTTAGAGAATCGTGCCTTAGGACTTTGCTATAAATAGGTAGATTCTCTCCTTCTTTCATTATTCTTCTCTGCAAGCTCAGGTACTTTCTTCTCTCCCTTCTCTCTACTTTTAGCTTTCTCTCTCTAAGTATTTTGCTTCGGGTTATGGCTTCGTCGAGGCGATTATCTCGTGAGGAAAAAGGCAAAGGGATTGCCTGTGCCACCGGTCAAACCAATGATGTTACAGCGAATGGAAGTCCAATAGAAGACTTCAACTTAATTCATCGCGACGCTTTGCGTGGGGAGAGGCTCGAGCCGCATAAAGACTCAGCCGCGGAATTAGAGAATGAGGGCGATTCGAGTCGCTCGGGTAGCGAGTCTGAGCGAGAGGAGGGCGATTTAGCCGGCGAAAAAGAGAGTGAGGAGGGAGAGTCTAGTCGCTCGGGTAACGAGTCCGATCGGGAGGATGCCGAGAGTTCCGGCTCCGATGGGGATGGTGAGGACATGGCGTCTCCGGATCAGAGCCCTCGAACCCTGTGGTTAAGACATCGAATCGCTAGATTCGATTTGATCGAATGCAAGCCGACCATTCACCATTTTGATGGCACCTTCGAGGAGCTAAATGCTCTTCCTCCGGAATCGTCGCGGGATCCTTGGGCAGAAGGCCAACGTTGGGACAATGTCTTCAGAACTCGATCTAATCACTCAACCGTAAGAAGTATTTTGGGATTCGCCAGAGGAGCCGGCGTGACTTACGCGATTCCTTCCCAGGAGCAGAGGCCTTGGTCCCCTCCAGTCGGCTTCCAATGTCTGTATGAGTCGTACTTCGAGGATGACTCGAAGCTCTGGTTTCCAATCCCGCGTTTGATCTCGGCGTATGCGAGGAGACGGGGAGTAGCAATCAGCCAGTTGAAGATAGGTTCGATTCGGAACGCCGTTATGCTGATGGTGATGGCTGCGGAGATAGATGTCCCAATGAGTGTGAGAGTTTTCGAAGAATTGACTTCTACGAAGGCGGAAAAAGGAGGTTTGTTCTCCGTGAAGATGCGTCCAAGTTACAACGTATTGACCGATCAGCCCCGTAAGACAACGAACTGGCAACGTTCGTACTTCTACGTCAAAGCCGATAAACACGCGTTTGCGGAAGCCATTGAAGACGACTTCCCGGTGTTATGGAACAAAGAAATTGGTAGAAAACGAGTACCATGTTGTTTGCTATGTTCGTCGGTTATCTAACCTTGCCTTTTATTTCTGCAGGTCGTCATCCGAATACAATCGCGTACCCAGAAAATTTCTTCGAGATCGCACAGGCCATTGCTACCCAAAGCCATCTGAATTGGCCGGATCTGAGTCGTGAGTGGATTCGTCGACAACAGGCTCGGATAGAGAGAGGTAAAGATTTTTTATCCAACTTTAGGTTCTGGCTGACAGACTAACGGTTATCTTTCTTCTTTTTGTTTTCGCAGTCGATTGGGAATCAAGACAGCCGCTGATAGTCTCGGCACGCAAGTCTCCCTTATCCTTATTTACCAGGAAACAACAGAAACTACTCAAGCAAGCGAGAGAGATGTCGGGAAGACCAGATCTAAGTGCTCTGCTCAAGGGGAAACTCCAGATGCTGAAGAAGACGACTTCTAGGGTCGAAACGGCTAGGGGTAGCGATACTGAAGCTTCTCAGCCATTCGATCCGAACCCGATTGATCAGTCTACCGACGTTGATCCGCCGGCTCCCGAAGCGAAGAAGAAGAAAAAGCGGAAGAGCCCAGCAACGAAGAAAGTACCATCGTCGACAGAGGATACTCCTCTCGAAGGGCATGTAGGCGGTTCGGATGTCGGGGAGAAGGCGAAGGGAAAGAGATCTCGTGAAAATTCCATCGATGACGGTCCCACCGAGAACGACCTTGAAGAAAAAGGTCCGGGAGTAAGTCCGAGGAAGAAAAAGAAGAAGAAGGTTGTCAACGACACTAAGGGAACGTCGAACGTCAATGATGAGGTTGAGGCGCATAACCGACCGGTAGATCCCTCTCGAACCGATGTTCTTGAGAGAAGGAGTCGATCCGAAGGTTCGCTTGGTAAGAGACCCCCGGTTGAGTTCGTGGACCGTGTGAACTTCTCATACGATGAAAAGACTCCGTTGGTACACAATCCGGACAGGTGCGCGGAGCTTACTCGACAGATCCGAGGTGGACCGGTTGAGATGCCTCAAGTTAAAGATCTTTTCTTTAAGGACGAGTACACGGAAGCAGCGCTGGCGAACAGGCGGGTATGTGCTTTGATTAAAGCTTCGATGGTTATGGTTTTATCTCTACCCCCTTCAGACACTGATCTCTTGACGTTTGTTCGCTTTTAGGCTGATGGGAGCATGAACGTCCTCGTCGAGAAGTACGATAGGACTTTAAAGCAGACGATGGTTCTACTGGGGAATTCTGAGAAGCTTGCCCGCACGAGACTCGGCGTCATCGAACAGATCAAGGCCGACAACAAGAAGGAGAAGGAGATCCTTCGTGAGAAGTTTGCTGGGTTCGAGAAGATATTGAAGGCTGACCGTGCTGCGAAGAAGCTGCTCACGCGGGAGAAAGCGAGTCTTGAGAAGGCCAATGCCACACTGGAGCAAGAGAAGGCGGAGCTTCAGGCTGAAAGGGATGCCGTGACGCAAAAGCTGATCAATGAAAGGCAGCGTCTGAGGGACTCGCGGAGCCAGGAGGTTACGCGCGAAAGGGCACGTGTTGAGGCGGCTATGATCGAGAAGGCTAACCGTTGCATTGATCGTGTCCGGGTTTACCTTGAACGCCGCAACCTCGTTGACCGGGAACAAAGTTTGTTCGATCAAGCTTCTGGGACAAGGAAATGTCTCGAGATGATCCAGGAGGAAAAGGTTGGTATTACGCAGGAGCTGATTGACGTCTTTGGCGGTCAAGAGAAGGAGCATGAAGCCAACGTTGCCAAACTGAATGTACCCCCTTTATCCGATGCTGATCTCACTCTGTCTCCGCTGGTTCTTCCTTCTCGGTTTGTGAATGAAGATTTCGCGGCTACGCTCGATCCGTATGGGTCAAATGACGATTTGGTTAGATCGGAGACAGCCTCGCAGCTCCGCACGTCAGGCGAAGCTCTTGGGAACGAATCAACCGGCAGGTCGCAGGAGATTCCAACTGATATGGTTCCATCTCAAAAGGAAGGTGACGATGGGGTGGAAGAGCCGTCGGGAGGTCAAGGGGAGACAGACTTCGCTGAGAAGCTCGCTTCTCCGACTCTGGTCGAGCATGAGAAGTTACCTGAAAGAGTTGATGGGGATGAGCCGGCGTCTGCAACTGACTTTGTGGAAAATCCTACTATTGTTGAGGATAGCGAAACTGCGAAGGGGTCGGGACCGGAGTTGGCTGCTACCAGCATTGGGGATCCTTCCGGCTCCAAGGAAGACATTTGATCGCCTCTTGTTGTTGTATTGCTATTTACATCAGGAATTTTTTGTTATCTTTTTTTTTTGTTGAGGTCCTGCTGGGTCCTTCGTTGTAAGACTTTAACTCGGTTTGCCGCCTTCTGAGCGTGCTTCAATCCAAGATTTTCTATAAAATATGGTTAAGTGTTTGAGAGTTTATCCCAAGTTCACTAACTATTTGCGCATATACATTCCTGAAAGAAAGGTTCTGGACCGGCTAGTTGGTGACTTAACGAGTTTAGTCGGCCAAAACTTTCATTCGTTTACTCAGATAGCGGTCCAGATTTCTTTCGCGTGTCGATCCTGGTGGGATGCGACTTCGGATCCCTCAATCAAGTGTCTGATCAGGACAAGATTAATTCGTGGGTGCGAGTATCTGTGTCCTCGTCTGCAGACGAGAATGTGGATATCGCCTTGACCGCGTTTGGTCATTACAAAGTTTGGACTTTGGTGTTGTTACGGCTGCGCCTGATTAGGGCTGCCTACGTACCTCAAAAGAGGATCAAGCCATTCGTAGTTCGGTTTACCCGAGCAAAAGTGGCTGTTTTAGGGCTCATATACTCGGGCGAGTAGAAGTGACAGCTAGGGTGCATCTACTCGTTTGTTTTTGGTTGTTGTTACAGCTGGACCGATTAAGGCTACCTATGTACCTCCAAAGAGGATCAAGCCGTTCGTAGTTCAGTTTACCCGAGCAAAAGTGGCTGTTTTAAGGCTCATTTACTCGGGCGAGTAGAAGTGACAACTAGGGTGCATCTACTCGATTTTTTTTTTTTTTTTTTTTTTTAGAAAGAGGGGATTAGCCGACTGGCTTACGAGTAGTAGCGGCGAAGATGCGTGGAGTTCCATGCCCTTGGGACGTCTTCACCGTGTAAAGTTTGAAGTCGGTAGACGCCTGGTTTGATGACCTTGATGATTTTGTATGGTCCTTCCCATCGTGTGCCTAGCTTGCCGGCATTGAGCTCCTTGGTGTTCTCGAATACCTTGCGAAGTACAAGGTCTCCGAGTGCGAGTGGTCTTTCCTTGACTCGCTTGTTGTAATAGCTTTCAATCTGGTGTTGGTAGTTCTGGATTCGGAGCAACGCTTGATCGCGACGTTCCTCCAGTTCGTCAAGCGCATTGAGGAGCATGTCTTCATTGAGCTCGATGTGTTGCGGCATTTGAGAACGCCGGAGGCTAGAAACGTTCACTTCAGCTGGAGCCATGGCTTCGGCTCCATATGCAAGAGAAAAGGGGTTGATTTAGTCGCTCCCCTTGGTGTCGTACGATGGCTCCATAGGACACCGTCTAGTTCGTCGGCCCAGTGTCCTTTCTTGAGGTCCAGACGCTTTTTGATGCCATCGACAATGAGTTTGTTAGAGGACTCGGCTTGACCGTTCCCTTGCGGGTATCTGGGCGTGGAGGGGCTCAGGCGAATGTTCCATTTGCCGCAAAAGTCCTTGAAATTTCCAGACATGAACTGCGAACCGTTGTCGGTTACAATTTCATACGGGAGACCGTAACGGCAGATGATGTTCTTCCAGACGAAAACGCGTACTTCCTTGTCAGTAACCTGAGGGAAAGCTTCAGCCTCGATCCACTTGGTGAAATAGTCTGTAAGGACTAAGACAAAGCGGTGCTGACGGGAAGAAACCATGGGGCCGATAATATCCATAGCCCAGCGCATGAACGGATAAGGAGCGGTAGAAGTTTGTAACACTTCCGTTGGGCAATGTATAACAGGGGCATGTCTCTGGAATTTGTCACATTGACGAGAATAGGATTCACAATCTGTGTTCATAGTCGGCCAAAAGAGTCCTGTGTTTCTGATCTTTAAGGCTAGGGCCCGTCCTCCGGAATGGTTTCCTCCAGCGCCGTCGTGGGTTTCGGCCATCGCACGTCGAATCTCATCGCCGTGAATGCATTTGAGGAGGACCCCGCATGCGTTGTATCTGAAAAGTTCGTCACCCATGACGGCATAATGCGCGCTGCGCCGTTTTAGTCGTCTAGCCTCCCACTTCTCGGTTGGCAGTGTGCCGTGCGAGAGGTAGTTGATAAACTCCAAACGCCAGTCGACGGTCTGCTGATCGTTCTCAGTCATCGCTGTGTCGTTGATGGGGGCAACGAGGGTAGCCGTCTCATTGGAAACGTTGATGCTCGGTTCGTCGATGCGATGTATCGGGATGGTTCGCTCGATTTGGTCGCGTAATTTGCTTCCGAGGGCGGCGAGTGCATCTGCACAAGCGTTTTCACCGCGGGGTACCTTGGTGAGCTCGAAAAATTCGAACTCCTTTGCTAACTCTTGAACGATACGGAGGTAGGCATCCTTTCGATCGTTGCGGGTGTCATAATCTCCATTGTACTGACCGGCGACGAGCTGAGAGTCACAATACGCACTTACTCGCTTTGCTTTGACTGCCTTGGCTAAACGTAGGCCGGCTATTAATGACTCCTACTCAGCTTCGTTGTTTGACGCTGGGAAGTCAAAGCTAAACGATTGTCGTATCAGTTCGCCAGTTGGGGATTGGAGTTGAACACCCGCGCCTGAACCTTTGTTCGTCGAGGAACCGTCCACATGTAGTATCCAATTCTGACTCGGGAGCTGGATGTCCTGTTCTAGTTTGGGTGCTAACTCGACAATGAAGTCAGCCAAGACCTGAGCTTTGAGGGCTGTGCGATTTTTATACGTTATGTCGAGCTCCCCGAGTTCTACGGCCCACTTGGTCAGTCGACCGGCGAGATTCGTATTCTGCAGGACAGTTCGGAGGGGCTGATCAGTCAGCACCTCAACCGAGTGTGATTGAAAGTAGGGTCGAAGCTTCCTGGCTGCTTCTACCACAGCGAGAGCCATCTTCTCGAGAGCTGGATACCGAGTTTCCGGACCAGTCATGCGCCTGCTTATGTAGAAGATTGGCTTTTGTTCGCCTCTGTCCTCCTTGATGAGGACGCTACTAACCGCTGCGCTAGAGACGGCGATGTAGAGTGAGAGGACGTCTCCTTCGTCTGGCTTTGCGAGGACTGGAGGGGTGGTGAGGTACTTCTTGAGCTGGGAGAAGGCTTCCTCGCACTTATCGTCCCAAACGAATTTCTTGTTTCCACGGAGAAGGTCATAGAAAGNCTAGAGACGGCGATGTAGAGTGAGAGGACGTCTCCTTCGTCTGGCTTTGCGAGGACTGGAGGGGTGGTGAGGTACTTCTTGAGCTGGGAGAAGGCTTCCTCGCACTTATCGTCCCAAACGAATTTCTTGTTTCCACGGAGAAGGTCATAGAAAGGGAGACATTTATCGGTTGATCTAGAAATGAAACGGTTAAGAGCGGTGATGCGACCAGTAAGCCGCTGGACTTCGCGGCTGTTCTTAGTACTTGGGAGATCGAGCACAGCTGATATTTGCTTCGGGTTGGCTTCAATCCCTCGTTGGGTAACGATGTAGCCTAGAAACTCGCCGGAAGAGACTCCAAACGTACACTTCGCTGGGTTCAGCTTCATCCCATACTTGTTTAGCGTTTCGAAGCAGTCGCGTAAATGGTTGAGGTGATCTTTGGCATGAAGCGACTTGACGAGCATATCGTCGATATAAACTTCCATGGTGCTACCGAGTTTATCGGCGAACATACGGTTGACGAGTCGCTGCTAGGTAGCACCGGCATTCTTCAACCCGAATGGCATGACTTTATAACAGTATGTTCCTCGGTCTGTGATGAACGCTGTCTTCTCGCGATCATCGGGGTGCATCATGATCTGGTTGTAGCCCGAGAACGCATCCATGAAGGTGAGCATCTCGTTTCCTGCGGTTGACTCTACGAGACGGTCGATGCTGGGTAATGGGTAACTATCCTTCGGGCAAGCTTTGTTAAGATCGGTGAAGTCGACGCAGACGCGCCATTTCCCGTTCTTTTTCTTGACCACCACAGGATTCGCTAGCCATTCCGGGTAACGAACCTCTGTGATTGAACCAGCTCCAAGAAGTCGTTCGACTTCCTCGTTCACTGCTTTCGCTCTTTCTGGGCCCATCTTACGTCTTTTCTGGCGGATAGGCTTGAAAGTGGGGTCGACGTTGAGCTCGTGGGTAGTTATTGCTGGATCGATTCCTTTCATATCCGTCACAGACCAAGCGAAGGTGAACACATTTTCCTTCAGGAATGTGAGCAATGCTCACTGCATATCGTCGGCTAGATGTGCACCGACGCGCACCGTCTTACTCGGATCGGAATCGTCTATTGGCATCTCCAGAACCTCGTCTTTCTGAGGGAAGGTTCGAGCGATCGGATGAGAGACAGAGTTGACTAGGGACGATGAACGTTGCAGCTTGACTGTGGCGATTAGCAGGTCTCGCGTGGCTTGCTGATCTCCGCGGACGGTCTTGATTGTTCCGTCTACCCCAGGGAACTTGATGCATTGGTGGTACGTTGATGGAACTGCTTGCATCGAATGTATCCATGGGGTTCCGAGAATGACATGATAAGGGGCTTTAGTGTTTACCACGGCGAATTTAACCGTTCGAGTAACTCCGCACGCGCGGACTGGGAGACGGATCGTCCCTAGGATGGTTTCCGATGAGCCGTTGAAGCCGATCAAGGTCCGTGAGGATGACTTGACGTCGTCGAAATCTACCCCCATCTTCTCAAGCGTATCACGAAAGATGAGGTCAACTGAGCTTCCTGTGTCGACTAGTACTTTGGTTACATCGTACTTACCGATCTCAAGGACGACTAGCAGAGGATCGTTGTGAGGCAGGTGGACTCCGTTCAAGTCTTCAGGGGAAAAGCTGATTGGCGTGTGGCTCGGTGGCTTCGTAGGCCAGCGTCTCGAAGACGCGGCTTGGCGCCGGTAGTCTTTGAGGGAGCGGACAGAGTCGCCACAAGGAAGTGATCCACCCATGATGACGTTCAGCCGTGGTTTCGCGACTACTCGTTTGGTATCTAAGAATGTACGAAGATCCGCCGGGACGTTCTCGTCGCTCGGCTTTGACGAGTCCATGGTATGAGACGAAGTTGACTGCTCTAGCCGTTGATTTATTGATTTGGAACGGTTTAGTCGCGCGCGTAAATCGGTCAGGTTAGCATTGAGTTTGTCACGCAGATCGGTGACAGGCTTGTCGACCGACAAGGGAGGCTCCTTGGTTTCCAGGCGTCGTGACTTGTTGGCTTGGAGCTTGAGGCGGAGGTCTCTGCTGTTGACGTCACTGCATGTCGTCTCCTTTCGCTTTAGGAAGCTCCGCAGATCGCTTGATTCGGGCGAGTTATCGTCCTCGTCATCAGATGACAAAGGTTGCTGAGATCGTATCACTTCAAGACGTTGACAGCTTGCTGGTTGTCCCTCGTCTCCCGAAGAGGCTTCGTTGTCGGCGGCATCCGAAGGTTTGTCGTCTGGACGGCGTTGCTCTCCGTTCTTACCACCGGACTTTCGCTGCGCGCGTTTATCTTTGTTCTTAGACCAACTCTTGCCGGATTTTGGTTTCTGCTTTGGGGGCTGAATCTTGAAGTCGCCTTTTTCAACCGATGAGAGGAATTCAGCGTACATCGTTCTACACTCGGTTGTGTCGTGTCCTTTGACGTCATGGTACTTACAGTGTTTGGTGAGGTCGACTCCTTTAGAAGATCCCGCTCCTGAGGTAGCCGGCAAAGCTGGTTGAGCCGGTCCGGCAGGACTAGCCAAACCTTTCAGAGCCGCCGTCTCTCGGTTGTACACGTTCCATGGCTCGCCGCGTACTGAGAAACTTGCGACTGGTGTGTTATTCTCGTCGACGACAAACAGAAGCCCGCTCTTTTGTTGTTTCTTGTCGCCGGAAGCGTGTTGACGCGGCTCCGGCTTTGCGTCAGAGGTCTTGGGCGTTGTCGGCTTTGCTGCGCTATGTTTGCCTATGATTGCTTTCGTGTCCTCCTCCATTCGGATGAAGTTGTGTGAGCGAGCTATGGCATCCTGGAGCGTCGTGGAGGTGCTTCGGTATAGGTCCTCTCGGAATTTGGAATCGAGATGGAGGGTGTTCATTAGAGCGTCGACGGCTATGTGGTCAGGGATGTCGATCTTTGAGACGATCGACTTGAAGCGCTCCATGAAGTCTCGAAGACTTTGGTCTTTAGTCTGCTTCAGGTTCCACAAGCTGGAGGCTGTCGCTTCGCGCTTAGTGAACATGATGTAGGTTTTGAGGAAAGCCGACGAAAGCTCTCTGAAGCTGCTGATGGAGTTCTCCTTGAGACCTGAGAACCAGGTCAAGGCTTGGTCGTGGAGTGTTTCCACGAACAGCTGACAGTACGCGGCGTCTCTTTCGTCGTCGGGTAGCCGCGCTCGGGCCATCGCTATGTTGAAAGCAGTCATATGCTCTACAGGGTCACCGCCGGGTTTGTATTGCGGGACGCGCAGCTTCTCAATCTTGCGGAAGTTTACGCTAGTCAACGTACTGGTGAATGGAGTACGCTCGGTTGAAGCGAGAACACTCTCGATCTGTGGAGCGGCGCTAGTAACCTTGTGAATCATGGAGCTCATCTGTTGAAGGTTCAGTTTGAGCTCGGCGATTTCACGGACAGTCGTGAGATCTGGGCCGACTTGAGCTGCTTCTACAGCGTGCGGCTCGGTGGGTTCCGACTCTTCGGAGGTATGGTCGGCTACCGGCGCCGTCGGGTTAGTGTTGAAGAGATGACGTCAGAACGGTTGAGAGTTACTCGTCTACCCGGCGGGAGCTGCTGTTAACGCTGCTACGAGTGCGGCGAGTTGAGCTTGAGTCTCCTTTTGTATTTCGTCTTGTCTGGCGAAACGCGCCATGACGGAGCTCATGAAGTCGGGCGGAAGGGGTGTTTCGGGTACGGGAGTCTGAGTCGGCTCCTTGCCGGCGGTTTCGGAGACGGTTCCGTCGTCAGGCATGTCTAGATCTGATAACGTTGCTTTGTTCTGAGCCCCACGGTGGGCGCCAAATTGTTTGAGGTGAAAATGGTTTGAACAATATAAAGAGAGAGATGAGGGCGAACAAAGACGTTTTTATTAGATCTGAACAAGGAGTTACAAAGAGAAGAGTAAAGAGGCGGACTAGCCGGAAATACAAGATGGTGAGTAAACGGGAAGGTGAGTAAACGGAAGGTGAGTAAACGGGAGGTGAGTAAACCCTAGATCTAACCACCTAGTCGCTAAGAAACCCTAGATCTAGCCGCCAAGTGAGTATGTCGAATTCCGGATTCCCCTTTCCCTTCGCTGCCTCTCTCCTTTTATAGACCATGTCTTCGTGTTCGCCCTAGTTTACGTGAGCCTTGTTGGGCTTGATTCTTATTAGGCCCGTTTAGTAGTCCGGGTAAATCGTACTTCAGCCGACTCTCTTAGTCGCGCTACTAAACGCGTCTCATGCTGAGTCGTTTTGATATTACCTGGTGGGCCGAATACATTATCGTGTTGGGCTAAGTTTCTCCACTTGATGGGCCTTGCGGAGGGGTATAACCCATCTCCTACAATGCTGATGGTACAAAAATCGTTTTTACTTACACACCAGAAGAGTCAGTTGGTTAGACAATATTCTTTTTCAAATACATGTAAATTACATCTTCATGTTGCATTGTAGTAAGTAATTTTCAGGTCTTCGACAACAAAGACATGTGTCCGTTCTATTTTCTTTCAGCTTTTTTAAATACTTCAATAGGTTCATCTATGAATGTAGAAATATCTAATATGTTAGTTTGATGTTTTATATATAATCACTAACACTTTCAATCATTGATCTTCATATATGACAATATAATACATTATATAATTAGATATATATATATATATATTCAGATAGTAGTGATTATACCTAAAAAAAAATATTTTTAGTACAATGAATTGGCTATTACTTTTTCACATACTATAAAACAACAATTTAAATAAAAAGTTGTATAAAATAGAATGTAAAATAAAAATAGAATAGGAAAAATAATATAAGTTACACAATTAACCACAATTGTTTAAAAATATTATTCTTATTATCATAGTTAAATTAGAAAATTAGATACAAAAATGTTAAAAAAAATTCATATTTATGAAAAAGTAATGAACAAACAAGTATATAATCTCAAGACAATAATAAAATATATAGTAATTTTACAAAAAAATATATTTAATACATTTTATATTAAAATAAAATAAATTTCAATAGTTTATTATAATTTAAATAATTTTTGGCTCTATCATACATCCCGTCCGTAGGGCGGGCTAACCCTAGTTGAAATATATAACAAAAGTTTTTAGTTAAAGCTCTTTAACGAAACCTTCAACATGTTTTGCCATTATGGCCATCCAACTCCAATAGAAAACTGCAAACTACATCACAGGCTTATACATTAACCTTTTTACAATCATTGAAACTCGTTGCAGTCTTATATCACAAACTGATACAATACAAGTTTTTATTTTATTCTACATAATACAATATACAGTTTATCCAAAGTCTCATCCTTTTTAAGATCTGTTGGGTCCCAGAATTCTTGAAAGCTATTGGTCTCTTCTTGATAGTTCAAAAACCAAAAATTCAAAGAGCTCAAAGTTAGGCAAATAATAGGTTTACAAATCAGACAAAAGCTCATCACTGTTCTTATAGAAGCAAGAACCAACCACAGCCTCTGCCTTGTTTTATTCTTAGTAACAGTTTCCATTTGTATGTTCTTGGATCTCTGGAATAACGTCTTGCAACTATAAACAAAGACATCATAGAAACTATCAGCACAGAAATATGCTTCAGAATACTTAAAATCCGGCTTAAAATATAACCAAAATTGCCTGATGCAAGTTTTCAAAGCCTGAAGAAGTGAAATGCTTAGATCATATCTCATCATAGTTAATAACAGACATCCAGAAGCTTAGCCACTGGAAAATCCTGATTTTTATAACAAACAAAATAGGTTTCTCTAAAGCAAGCTGAAACTTCATTAGACTTACAACATCTGCAATCCTAACAAAAGTTCAAATATAGAGTTTTTTGCTCTCCAAAAAGAAACTTAAAAACCTCAAATTTGAAGTTTCATATTTTTATTTGCAATTTGGTCTTTATATTTACATATATTTTTTATGATTCTTAAGTATTATTTTATTTATCACTTTAATCTTTAAAAAGATATATCTCACATATCTTAAAATTTATTTCTATAAATTAATCTTTACACAGAAAATCAAATAAAAAATTGAAATAAGATTTATATTATTTTAAAAGTAGAATTAGAGAACACGAATATTACAAGGCAAACTTAACTAAAATTATTTTTTAGAGAGATACATGAAAACATAATTATTATAAAAATTTAAATATTACAATAACACTAATAATCTGGTAAATCTCCTCCGGAAGCTCCAAAATCTTCAAATTCAAACAAGTTTTTTGTAACCAAAGATGGTTTTTCTTGACATTTTTTCCGTATGATTCTTTCTTGTTCAGAATGAATGTACTCACGAGTATTAATATCACCGATAGAACTTCTTTTAAAGTTAACGTTTTTTCTTTATTTTTCATTTGTAATTCAATCATCTCATGATTTTTATCCCTGCTTGTTGTACTTTCTTATGAAAAATCAAAGATTTGTTCGTTGGATGATATGATGCATTATAATGCATAACATGATAATTGGGGATGAACATAATATTAATGCGCCGATAACAATTACAAGATCAGTGGCAGAAGCAACGGTTGATATGGCGGAAAATGAAGATATCTATTTTCAACAATTTTTAGCTCGTAATCGAAAAATTAAAAATAAAGAGAGTCATTTCGTACTTCGAAATGAACTAGTTGATCACGTATAGGAGCATTACGGAAATAATTTTATGGAATAATGTAATATTTTCCTTGTAGTTTAATATTTAATTATATATTTCTGTTTCTAGTTTTATATTTTAATGTAAACTTTTATTAATTAATATTGTTGTAATATTTTTATATATGTGTTAGTTATTTATAAAAGTTTTATGAATTTTCATTAATTGTGACAAATATAAAGACCATAATATAATATACAAATAATTTTGAAGTTAGTTTTGCAATTTTGTTTTTTTGAAAAGAGCACTTTGAAACTTCAGATATAGAGTTTGTGAAATTTCGAAATAGAGTTTATTTTTGGAGATTCTCTAAGTAACAACGTTTCTACTGCTATCCAAACTATATATATACACATATGCATGAGTGTTCAGCTGGACAAAAACACAAGTATAAACAGTACACATTAGCAAACAACCAGATAAAAGAACGGTCTCTGGAGGAGTCGGTGATGGGTGAGAAGGTTTGTCGGGAGAAACCTGGCAGGGCCCCAAGAGTGAGAGGCTTGGCTTCTCAGATGGAATATACACAGAATAGCGGCGACGAACTCCTATATTGTTGTCGAAGGTTGAGGTGCAGCTGCTCCTTGGAGATTGTGTCAGAGAAACAAAATCTAGGGCGAACTCCTCTTTTAGTTTTTAAATGTATTTTTTTTTAATTATTAATAATGACAAATTGTGTTTAAGGAGGTAAAGCCTGGGGCATTTATTAAATTTTAACATATCAAAATTTAGTCTAGTTACTAGATTCTAACCCGCAACTGTTACATAATATTATTTTAGATTATTAGTGGTGTATATATTTTAACGTTAATCATATATTAAAATTTTTATATAAATATTTCAAATACCCAAAATAATTGTAGTTTACATATTGTAATTAATCAATTGTTTAAAATTGTTACATGTATTTTTCGTTTCTTATTATATATTTGTCTTACTATATCTGGATTTAGTTATTAAATTAACTAATATATGCATAAAACAACATATTTAAAAATTATTTTGTAGTTAAATTATTTTAAATCTGGACCCGTCCTTCAAAGCCGGATTTTCTTTTAGCAGTATTTATTACTTTTATTCCTTTTAAATAATATAGGGGGCTTGCCGGCGCTACACGCCGGTTTTGCTAATACTGATATGGTTTGGCTATAATTTTATAATTAGAATATTTTAATAATATTTTAGAAAATATGTATTGATTATATGGAGATATTTTTAATATGATTGTAGTCTAGACATAGTTATTATAAAATAAATTTAAGTCTAAATATATACATAACACTTTAAATTTAAATATATGCATGACAATTTGAAAGTGTAACTGCCAAACTGTTTATTATTTGATTGAAAATTTATAATTTTATTTATGATATAAGCTTATTTTATAAATGTGCCTTATAATTAAATAATTATATTAAATTAAGGTTTATATATATATTATGCTGTGAAAATGTTACATTTTGCACATAATATATATCAACAATTAGATATGATAGTAAACTTGCCCAAAATCTCAAATTTGATAAATCCATGTTAGTTATATAAACTGCATTCTTTATTTATTTTTTATTTTGCATCAAGCGCGGGGTCAGTGCTGTAATTGTAGTTCTGTATAAATATTAGAAAATATATTTGAAAATGATGCCATGTTTTGCTTTGGTCTTCGATTTGTTAGTATTTGTATTTTTATAGATTTAAGATTAGGCTATTGAAGTGTGTTTATTTTAGGTGTTTTAGTGTTGTTTTAATTGAAACTAATGTTCATTATCCCAAACTTAGTAGCTTTTTTTTTAATTTGTAATTAGCTGTTATGTTTTAAAACAAACATTTGAAATAATACATTAATATCTTATCGACAAAGATAAAAATGAAGCAAGATTGTAATCACGGCTACTTTTTATCAAGAAAGGTAAAAAAATCATTGGTTCAATATATATATATATATATATATATATATATATATATCAATTTAATATAATTTTATCAGATTTAGTTCAATATTATAATTTTCTTTTAATATAATTTTTATGGTTATATAATATATAAAAATATGATATAATACGAAGAAGCCTGATTACATTTGGCAACTTGTGGGATTTATCTTATTGTATTGGATTTAGTTATTATTTAACTAATATATATACTTAAAACAACATATTTAAAAATTATTTTGTATTTAATTTATTTTAATCTGGACCCGTACTTCAAAGGCAGATTTTATTTTAGTAATATTTATTACTTTTTATTCTTTTTAGATAATATACAATTTTTTTTTGTCAACAGATAATATACTATTATATATGTAAAAGACTAAGGTATGTTAATCTTTATACATATATTATATAGTTTGCTAATGTTAGACCATCTTACCAATCTTATTATATTTTGAACATAAATAGTTTATACTTATGATATATATATATATATATATATCAATTTAATATAATTTTATCAGATTTAATTCAATATGATAATTTTTTGATTTTTTATGGTTATATAATAGACAAAAATATGATATAATATGGAGAAGCCTGCTAACATATGGCCACTTGTGGGATATACATGGGTGATCACCAGCCTCCCTGGATGTCTTCGGCGGGCCCTTAGTGTCTCAGATTACCCGAACGGTATTAGGCGCTAGTCAGATCCTCTCAAGGCATCTGAATACCAGAGATCGTTTCCTGATACGATGCCGTTTTTATAAAACATCTCGATTTAATCGTAAAGTTTGGCAATGTTCGGTGTTTCGGTTAACCATTGCCATTTTGTACGATTTACTCGAGGTTTTCCGAGAAAGAGTCTTTAACGTTTTTTTATAAAATATCTCGAGTTAATCGTATAGTTTGGAAATGTTCGGCGTTTCGTTTAACCGTTGCCGTTTTATACGATTTACTAGATGTTTTACGAGAAAACCGATTTTTTTAGGTTTTTGTCGTAAAACTCCAACGGTAAAACGGATCGGGACGAAACGAGAGATGTTACGATCGGGGTTCAGAGTACGATCGATTCGAGGAGCATGGATGGTTTAGTTCAGCTCGCCAATAGGCGAGCTAGTCGAGCACGGCCAGCTCGCCTGTTGGCGAGCTGGACGAGACAGTTCAGCTCGCCAACAGGCGAACTGATCAAAGCTGGCCAGCTCGCCTGTTGGCGAGCTGTAATGGACGGTTCAGCTCGCCAATAGGCGAGCTGGTCAAGGCTGGCCAGCTCGCGTGTTGGTGAGCTGTACTTGACGGTTCAGCTCGCCAACAAGCGAGCTGGTCAAGGCTGGCCAGCTCACGTGTTGGCGAGCTGGACTGGACGGTTCAGCTCGCCACTAGGCGAGCTGGTCAAGGCTGGCCATCTTGCCTGTTGGCGAGCTGGACTGGACGTTTCATCACGCCAACAGGAGAGCTGGTCAAGGCTGGCTAGCTTGCTTGTTGGCGAGCTGGACTTGATGGTTCAGCTCGCCAACAGGCGAGCTGGACTAGTTGGTTAAGCTAGCCAACAGGCTAGCTGGTCAAGTACGGCCAGCTCAACTGTTGGCGAGCTAGTCGATCGTTTCTCGACCCGAGATCCTCTCGGAGAATTTAAGGAGAAATAATCGTAGTCGTTGATCTCGAGGTTGTCATTTTTGATCTTAATAACGGCTTTACCGTTTCGGGGAGTTTAGACGTTAAGGCCATGTTTTGCCGATTTGGCCAATTTGGAAAATCGCAGATTATTTCCGTTGATTTCCAAGATGGCGATTGTTAAGTTTACGGAACTCCTTTGTTCGGGAAGTCTTTAGATTTGTTTCGAAGCTTTTTCGTATTTCTTAAAACCTATTCTTAACTATGCGGAAAGTTTTGATCGTTGATTCTGTCATAACCGATTTTGACCCCAACAGAAACTCCCGATTCCGCTTAAGTCGAGAGAACCACTCGAGTGCTGCCCCTTCTAGTTTTTTGACGAAGAGACGGCAGTAGCCCGCGTTTCTTTCTCTTTTCTTAAGCTTAGCTTGCCCCATAGCGATCCGAAAGGCCTGCAGGTGCGCTTTGGGATCAGTGATGCGAGCCGTGAAAGGCGTTTTTCGAGACTCGTACAGCAGTCGATCTATTTTGGGAGCGGCCCTAATGGCGTGGGGGGGGGGAATTTGAGACATCACTGCCTTTACCGCTGCAGAAGTTTTTGTGATATAGGCACGGAGATCGCGAATCTCAGTTGGCACGCCAGCAGTTACCCGACCCGTCGGTGTTTTCTGCGAGTGACTTGGGATCGTTCCTCAACCGTCTTTGCATGTTCCATGCAATAGAGATCCTCCTCTTCCTCAGTGAGAGAGTGTTCGGGAGAAGATTTGGGCTGAGGCCTGCAATCTTTTCTCCTTCTTGGATGAACGTCAACGTTTTCCTCTGACGGATCGGATTGGTCGCTTGTTTCCAGATTAACCCTTTCGACACTGTCGTCCTCGGCCTCCTGTTCACGAGAAGGAGATTTTTCCGATTCTTTTTGTGTCGCTTCAGGGTTATTTTTTTGGAGGTTTTCCCCGGTAGATTACCCTGGTCGGTTCTGGGACGGTCCATAGGAGTCGCGAAATCGAGTCTTCTTCCGCGGATTCTTGTGGTTCCGCGGGGGCAGATAGCTTTGTTTCGCGGTTAAGGTTTCGAACTGTTTCGCGAGAGATCCAATTAGCTTATCCTGCTCGTTCGTCCTCTTTTGATAGGCCGGAGAGTACCTCCTGCAGCGACGTAGTGTTGACCTCAGCGTTAACTGTAGTCGCGTTTGCTGTTGGAGTTTGAGTTTCAACGTTTTCGTTGACTTGAGTCGGTTGTTATTCTATCATCGTATTTGATCGAGCGTGATGCGGTTTGAGAGTTAGATAGATCTGTAATCCCCCTCCTTCTAGTGCCAAAATGTGGGAACCGAAATTCGCACCGTCGATTTCTGTTGATTAAGGAACTTAGGTAAAACCCTAATTTCCCAGAGGTCCCGGATATCTGCTAAACCACACACTAAGTAATCAAAATCTGAAAATAACAGGAAAAACAATATGAAAATCGAAATAGAGAGCAAAGAGGTTTCTTATTCCAAATCAGCGTAAGAGCGGTACAACGAGGTAAAGCCTTGGCTACAAGAGCTGACGGAGAGTTTCCTAGTTCTAGCAACCTAAGACTAAAACCCTAGTTGAGACGCAGCTCGATAACAAAAACGGAAAGTTGCCTAAATGCTAAGTTTTTCTATGTGAAGAGAGCTCTTAAAAATCCGTCCTCCTCTTCTTGGCCTCGACTTATGCTTATATACTCCTTCTCTAGGTGGTTTAGTTTTTTCTTTTTCCTCCTCGATTCACCTTCTTCAGAAATCTTCCATTTATCTCGACCTCCATTTTTATCTTGAAAACTTCCATTTTTCTTCGAACTCGACATTTTTTTCTTCTTTCTGCACATAAGCGGGAAAACCGTCATTGTATCTTTGGGTTGGACTCCGTTTAAAGTCGCAAGTGGGCCTTTATCGCGTTTTCGAACCTTTGGGGCCGTTTTACGATTTTAAACGGGATCATTCCACGATACGATGTTGTTTTGTTCTAAAACATCTCGAGTTAATCGTAGTTTGGCAATGTTCGGTGTTTTGTCCAACCGTTGCCGTTTTCTTAGATTTATTCGATTTTTTACGAGAAAACAAGTCTTTAGTGGTTTTTATCGTAAAACTCCAAAGATAAGATGGATTGAGACGAAATGAGAGATGTTCCGATCATGGTTCAGAGTAGGATCTAGTCGAGGGACATATGCCTGGTGCCCGGAAAATGCGGATGGTAAGGTTCGTGACGACCAGCTCGCTGGCTTGGCGAGCTGGACGTGACGGTTCAGCTCGCCATGACGGCAAGCTGGTTCTCAAAGACCAGCTCGCCGGTTTGGCGATCTGGACAAGACGGTTCAGCTCGCCGGCTTGGCGAGCTGGACAAGACGGTTCAGCTTGCCAAGCCGGTGAGCTGGTTCAGGATGACCAGCTCGCCAAGCCGGCGAGCTGGACGGTCTCGGACAGCGTTATCGTTTTGGTGAACCGGTTGTTACGGCCGATCTTGCTAAGTTGGTTGGTTAGACAACTGTGGGTCGTTTTGTTTGATTTACCGATGATTTCTGGAATGACGATTGTTAAGTTTGCGGAGTTTCTTTGTTCGGAAAGTCTTAAGAATTCTCCTCGACGCTTTTTCGTGTTTTATAAACCCATTTCTATCTTTGCGGAGAGTTTTGGTCGGTGATTCCATCGTAACCGATTTTGACCCAACACTCCTGAACCTATAAATATGCTTAAAAGCTTTTATAATATAATAAATAATAATAAAAACACCAATATACCATGACTAAAAACGGGTCAAATTCATGGTATATCAAACTCCTCCAGACTTACCTTTTTGCTCGTCCTCAAGCAAAACAAATTGGCAGTCTCACTGAAAGAGATTTGAAAAGAACAGGGACTCACAGATTTAAAAACTTTGAAATCATTACCTCTATAATACTGCAATCCACATCTAAGAAGTTATAATCACAGAAGTTCATTATGCCATATCCTAGCTTGGCAACCAAATTCATCTAGCCAACAACTTAGCAAATAATATCCGTCATTCCCCTCAACTATCCTCATTTCTTAACATAAAATAAAAGTGCAGGCATTATCTTGGGATTATCGATCACATGATGCAAGGAATCTCAAACAAGTATCTGGATCTGCAGGTAAAAATTACTCCCTCTGTTCCTAAATAATTCATGTTCTAGACTTTTCACAAATATTAAAAAACTCATTTAATTTTGATTGTAAATGCATTGTTTTTTGTGAATAACAATTTTCCATAACTTTTAACCAATAGAAATTCAATAAACACCATTAATTTTTTTTGAAACTTACAATTTTCATTAAATCATTCATTGAAAAGGTAAAAAATACATCTTTTTGAAACAATTTTTTTTTTCTATAATATACATCTTTTAGGAACAGAGGGAGTAGTTCCTATCTTTTCTCTTTTCTAAGTTCTCTCTTGAGTTAAAATCTGCTTCTAAAGCAAAATTATTGACAAAGATTGGACAGATTTCCATGAAACAAGCCTTAATGGTTTTTGCCACCAAGTCCTGATCACTTCTTTTTGACCTCTATCCAAGAATTCATATGAAGTGAGCCTTAGTGGTTGTAGCCACCAAGTCCCATTCGAATTCTTTTATTGGAATCATATTGAAGAAAGCCTTAATGGTTGTAGCCACTAAGTCCTGTTTTGTTTTCTCCTAACTAAAAACCTAATAAACTTAGTACTATTTTCGGATTTTTTTTATTAAATATAAATCTACTTAATTATCTAGACCTTTTGAGAATCAAAATATACAAAACACGGATAATCCTCACATAATTTAGCTATTGATAATAAAAGTTTCTTCACTGAGAGACAAACCAATATATTATTGAGAGGAAGACTATTTGTGCTAACATAAAGATTTGTGGAACCAACATGAGTTATGGGTAAGAAATTATCATCATCTACCATGTAGATTCCAATCCATGATACGGAACATAATTTTGCGGTTTCGCTTTTTTGGAAGTAATGTGGCTTGTTGCTCCTAAATTTGAATATCTTTCATGTCTTCATGCATCATAAACTTGCAGTACAGCCAATGCCTGTTATGGAATCTCATTATTGTGATAGTTGTGGTCAAAACGATTCTGACACTCCAAAGCAGAATACCCAACTCGACCGCATATTTGAGAGGTTTGTCGATTGATGTTGTTTCTTGAAGATGTTATTTGCTGAGCCAAGGCCTCTTTAAGAATAACCACGACTTCGGTTTGAATCAAACCGAGTATTGTATGAGCCTCATCCTCGGTTATTTGACGTGTTAACGTGAAAAGCTTCTTGCACACGACCAGTCTTAGTGTGAAACACCATGTTTGAAAAGACAAAGGAAGCTTCATACGCTTGCATACGAGCATCATAACCTTAGATTTTGTAGAGAACATCAGTGAAAGATGGTGTTGGAAGAAGAGACATAAAATTCTGAATGATTGTTGATATTGGATCATATTTGTTAACTTGAAGAAAGAAATGAGACCAAAGGAAAAGTTGAGATAATTTTGGGTCTTGTGCAAAGTTAGGGAGATATCTTAAGGATACCAACGGAAATGTTATGGAAGGCTTCTCATGTGTTTAGTGAGGTCAAGAAGTGTCCTGGATTTTGTATAATGTTGATGACAAGTCCATGAGGGACTTAGGAACTGGTTGGGAGCAAATGGTCGGATGTGAAAACTTAGGGAGAGGCCGTACAGATTTGGTACGGACGTGTACGGACCTGGTCGACCCGAAAGTTCCATTTGAGACATTTCAAGACTTGTGCAAGATTAGGGTGTGATGGTACGGTCAAGGAGTGATCCGTACACATCCAGATGACCAGTGAAAGTTTGGGCATAATAGATAAGGTTCTGTTCTTGTGGAATCAAAAGAGAATCAAGATGATACTCTTTAAGAGAAAAAGACAGATGTTTAAGAGAAGAAGACAAATGTTTAAGATAAGAAGACAAGGGAGTGGTGGCATGTGTGACAGGCTGGATATGGCTGTCTCTTGATGTAAAGGAAGAGCAAAAAGAGACTATGTATCTAGCCTAATAACCAGCCTGGTTTAGAGGAGCCTTTAAGGACCAATCACAAGCTAGCTTTCCCTTGACCAGATTTAAATCAACCAATCAGCTTCTATCATTCAAATTTCACAAGACCACTCCAAGACTATATCCTGGTCGTCCATCTCTCAGGCATTATGAGCTATTAAGGGACCAATCACAAGCAACCTTCCCTTGACCAGATTTGAATCAACCAACCAGCTTCTATCATTCAAATTGAACAAGACCACTCCAAGACTCTATCATGATCGTCCATCTCTCAAGCATTAAAAGAAGAAGACATGCTGAATATGGTTGTCTCTTGCTATAAAGGAAGAGCAAAAGAGACTATGTATATAGCCTCATAACCAACCTGGTTCAGGGGAGCTTTTAAGAGACCAATCAAATCGCACAAGACCACTCCAAGACTCTATCCTGGTCGTTCATCTCACAACCATTATAAACCATTAAATTTAGGGCTCAGATTTATGTCTTTGTAAAGCCAATATAAGAGTTACAACCACTGTAATTTTGAAATTAAGAGAGAGAGAGAGAAGGGGATTTCCCTTCCTCTTTCATAATCTATGAGTGTTTTTGGTTCTAAATCTTCATAGTCTTTATTACTTAGTTTCCCAGTCTCATAATCTCTCTAATCTCCCTACAATCTTCTGATTTTAAACCGCTAACAATCTTTCTTGTTGGTTTCTCATTTTGGCCAGCTCAAGATCTCATCTTCCCCATTGGAGTTTCTCCCACACACATACAACTTGACTCTATCAAAACTAACAATATTCATCCATAGTTTCCCTATGATACTGAGTTGATCACATATTGAGGTATAGTTTTGAACATACACTAAAAAGACTTACCTTGTTTGGTAAGCAGTTGAAGTTTCGTTTTAAGTTCAAACTCCCGGCCTATTCAATTCCAGTTGTATGTAATTGCTAACGACACCAGATCTGGCAAGAGATGGTTAACGCATAAACACCACCCAGAGCTTCTTCAGAAAAAGTACCAAAGTTCCAAGACTTCACAAGTTGATTAGTGTAAAACCAAGCCTCATGAGTCAGATTAAGAACAGTTTGAACATCATAACCAACATGTCTTTAACAACCAAAGATGAGGGATGGTACTTACCATTGATGAATCCTAGAAGGTTCTGACTACTGATTAGAGACTCAACCTGATCTTCCACGGTAGGTAGTTTGTGTCATTCAGCTATAGGGTAACTGAACTAGCCATATAAATATTTGAAGGAAAATGAAAAGTTTCTGAAAAATTAGACTTGTTAAGATTTTATGGCTCTGATACCATTATAAGAACACAAAACAAGATAGATGTCTGAGTAATACGTTTGTTTTCTATAGACTTTTTACTCGAAACCAATTACAGAGCTTGCATTGTGTTCATATAGAGACTTAATCACACAGTACACACACACACGACAACTAAGTAGTCGTTCTTGGGATTGGAAATGTTCAAAACGCTTGTATAGCTGGATAGTGTCTTTCCTTGTACTTTCCGTACTTTCCCTTTCAAGGCTTGAACATCACATACATTTTGAACGTTGACGAGTGATGCAAAACATAATATAGCTGAACATGAATGTTATCTTTGTGGACATAGTTTGAATAGATTGAGCTCAGCCTATATTAACTCTGGGATTTCATTAGTTATATCAATAACATTAACTTTAACCATAAATCAGAAAATAAAATTAAGTTGACCAAAAGTGTTCTAGTATAATTCAATCATTATAAATTTGTGATTTATATAGATTAATAAAAAAATTTATTTTTTAGAGAAGTTATAACATTATGTTTTGGTTAATGATGACTTAATGACTTCACTAAATCCACACGTTGTAAATTTATGTTTTTGGATTGAATTTTGATTATTTATATATTCTTACACTACAAGAAAACACTGTCTATTCCGACGGAGGTTTCGACGAACGCATAAGGCGTCAGAAAATTTTGACGGATTTCCGACGACATTCCGACGAACTGCAAAAATACAATTTCGTCGGAATTTCGTCAGACAAAACCGACGACTTTCTGACAAGACAAGGTTCGTCGGAATATACTGACGGAATTCCGACGACATTAAGATTATTTATATAACCGTTGTAGTCGTCGGAAAGTCGTCAGTATATTCCGACGAAATTCCGACGAACCTTTTGACCGTTGCCGAAGGTCAGAATATACCGACGAATTCCGACGGAGATAACCGTTAGGCGTCAGAATTCCGTCGGAATGTCGTCAGATTGCCGTAAGCAAGTTCTATAAATTCAGCCTCTCCTCATTCAACTCATTCACTCCTCACTCTCTCTTTACTCTCTCTAAGCACAACAATTTCTTGAAAATCATGTCTTCAGGAGTTTATCATCGTTCGTGGATGGATAAACCTCNATTGGAGAATTCATGAAGCTTGTTCAACAACAACCGGATGCAAAAACCGGTATGTTAAGATGTCCCTGCTCTACTTGCAATAATAATAGGATTATAAAAGAATTTGATGTTTGGACTCATTTGTATATGAGGGGGTTTTCACGTAATTATAAAGTTTGGTATCTTCATGGGGAAACTGGTTTTGAATATGGTAGTACTAACGAACCTCAGCCTGTTAGCGAACCTCAGCCTGATATTAGGTTAGAAGAACCTAGAACGGATATAGATTATGGTGTAGGAACTGTCCAGATGGTACATGATCATTATAGAGGGGAAGAAGAACCAAACCCCGAATCTAGGAGATTTTTTAACATGTTGGATGCAGGTAAACAACCTTTGTATAAAGGTTGTAGAAATGGTCATTCACCCTTATCTTCTGCAACTAGATTGATGGGTATCAAGACAGACTATAATTTAGCTGAAGAATGTGTGGATGCGATTACTGATTTTGTCAAAGGTATTCTACCGAAGGATAATCTTGCACCGGGTTCATACTACGAGGTTCAGAAACTTGTTTCTGGTCTTCAACTACCGTACGAAGTGATAGATGTATGTATTGACAACTGCATGATCTACTGGGGATCGGATAAGGAACGTGATAAATGCAAATTTTGTAGGAAACCTCGTTATCAGGAGATGAGGGGAAGAGTTCCAATCCCGTTCAAAAGGATGTGGTATTTGCCTTTAACAGAAAGATTGAAGAGGTTGTATCAGTG